>OOIL02001262.1:484977-498484 GCA_900332095.2 Cuscuta campestris
CATCTCCAGGTTTATTTCTTCGGAGATCAGCCATCCAGAAAGCTGATTTAACGAAATATTGGTATTGTTCATGCGAATGTTTTGCTTAAAGGATGAGTATTCGGTGGGAAGACCACGAATAACAGCATTCACCACATCACGTTCAGGGATCTCTTCTTTCAAGGCATCGAGATCCGAGAGAATAGTTGCCACATCATCAAGGTATTGTGTCATAGTTTTGGTACCTTTACGAAGAGTGTGGAGTTTGTCCCGAAGCTGATAAACATGAGCGGTGGACACGGAGTTGTACCGTGCGGCCAAAGCATCCCAGAGGGCAGCAGATGTGGTGAAGCCGCGAGCATGTTTGTGAACGGAGGGGCTGATGACCGCTAGGAGGTCCGACGGGGCTGCCATGGTGGGCGGCGGTCGGAAAAAAAAGAGAGGCTAGGTTTTTGAGAGCCTTAGCTCTGATACCATGATACAATTTGATAATAACTTGTCTTATTGAATATTAAGAGATATGGCCCTATATATAGGGAATACAAGAGTAATCAAAGTACAAGTAGGAAAGGAAAGAATAATCCTAGTAGGAAAGGAAAGAAGCATCCTAATTTAATTATACTTCCTAATAATTTTCATGTGCTCACGGTTTATTGTTGTGTTCAGTTAATTAAAGTTCATCATAAAAAGAAAACATAAGAAGATGATTTTGGAAGGTCTAGAAAAGTCTTTTTTATCTGTAATTACTTAAAGTTCATCACGGTTTAAATAACTATTGATTTCAATCTATTTCTCGATGAAAAAGGGAAAAAAACCTAAATAGGACTAAAACATATCAAATATACTTAAATAGGAGTCCAAAACATAAATCCCCTAAATAGGACTTAGTTTGCATGGCCATCCCCAAAATACCCTACCCTCCCTCTCATCTCTGCCGAAAAAATTAACTAACAAACATAAAATAAATATATTACAATTAAAGTTAAGTGTTGCATTATTGTTGACATAAGGTGGCCATTTATAATATGAAATTTTAGTTTTCTCATTTACACGTACAACAATTTATAAGAGTCCCTAAAGTTGGTCATGTATATACCAATTTGTGTCACTGTACACAGCGTTGAATGACAAATGTTATTTAGATGAAACGAAATTATGAAATAAAAGTGTCAACAAGGAAGGACATTTTAAAAAGTACATTACATCTTAGTACAAGCAATTTTAACACAATTAAATCATACTAAAAAAAGTCATGTAATGCAACATAAAGTGATATCATGCCCAAATAGTGTTTGGATCTTCCACTCATGGAATAGGATTTCTATGTGTTTGGGTGGACTATACCAGCACATGTACATATATACTAACGCCTCAATTTTGTAGAAAGGAGAGATAAAATCATAACAAGATAAGCCGGGACGTCTCCCAATAGCAGCCACCGCATGAATGCAAATAAATTGATCAAGTTGGAATTCACAACATGTGCATGTTTTGTCCTTTAAACTCATATGGACATGTTGGATTTAAATGCATAACAAAAAAATAAAAATATTCAATGGTTAATATGCAATTAAAAAAATTCATGATAGTCCAGCAAAGTATGTAATGTGGATATTACCAGTGTCATAATCTGTAATGTGGTGATGAATATTACAAACCATTGTAATGTAAAGTGTCACAGTATGTAATGTGGTAATGTGTATTACAAAGAGTTGTAATGTAGACGGGGCAGGATTGTGAAGTGTGACGCGGAAAGGAAAAGGAGGGCAAAATCGGAAGAGAAAGAAAGAATATGGCGGGAGAGGTCCTAGTTGGGGGATAAAAAACATGAACTCCTATTTTAGGGATAAACACAATGTTTTAGTTCTATTAGAGGTGATTTTATGATGAAAAACTGCAATTACTTACGCACTCCATCCCTAAGAAATGTTCGTATTTCATTTTTACGCATTCCATAAAATATTCCTACTTCACATCAATTTTCTAAAATACCTTCAAAACATACCCTTTCTACCCACAGTTAGGAGAAATTGAGAAAATTTTAGACATTATATTTAGGTATTAGCGTTTTATGAAATATGCGAAAAATGAAACGAAAACATTTTATTGAGATGAAGAAAGTATTTATTTATATACTCCCTCCGTCCCAAAAAGATTTACACTTTTGAAAAAAATTATGTCCCACAATCTCCTACTCATTTCTATTAAAAAACCACTTTTACCCCTTACTTTTTCAAACCCTACCTATTACATCATACCTTTTTTCTAATAATCTACACATCACATCCTACTTTTATCCATCACATCAAGGGTATTTTTGGAAAGTCAAGACAAAATTATCCCTATCTTAATTTCAACTTTAATCAAAATGTGTAAATCTTTTTAAGACGGGGTAGTATTATATTCGATGTGCTTGATCACAAAGAAACCTTTGGCACCATGTCCGTGAACTTGTTTGTCCCTTGCGTACCCTCGCATATATAATTATTGAAAGTTGTAAAGTTTCTTTGGAAGTGGGATATTGAGACCCACATTTCGACTTATTGAAGCCCAAAACCAAAATGACATGGCAACACATCATTCTTGCCAAAAATAGATCCAAATATCACACAAGTTGGATAAAAAAGTGTTCTTGATGGACTTATATTTTAATTTTAGTGCCACAAGATGATCACTTATATTTTAATTTTAAGTAGTGAGCTTTTTATCTCTAGCAATGGCAAAGCAAAAAGGGTAACCAAGGAAAAATAATGATGGACAACAATAAGTGTGGGTAGTAGATGTGGTTAGGAAAGTTGGATTAGTGGATTGATTTGATGTGAGAAATTAACCTTGCACACTTAATTAGTTACTTCATTTACTTTGTATTTTCTACTACCTCCTAAAAAACTCCTTCACCTTTTTTTAAACTTGTCCCACAAAATTCTTTCTATTTTTACTAATAATCTACACATTACATCCTACTTTTACCCATCACATCAAAGGTATTTTTGAAAAGTCAACACAAAAATATTTCTCCTTAAATTTCTTAAATATCAAAATAATCACACTTTTTGGCAGGAGGAAATACTATTTATTTTGTAAGTCAATATGGAAAATCGTTCATAGTTGTAGCCAACCGCATGAAAGCTTAGCTAGATTACCTTCTACTACATCGATGGTCTAAGGCTGGAAGCATTCAGTCTATTTAAACAATATAATTCCATCACCTCAAAACTATTTAAACTACTCAAATCATAGTTTTAAGCATCAGATCTGTGACCGAACCAGTCCACGTACTGGTTGACTGGTTAAACCCGTGGTTTAAACATATTATATATATATATATATATATATATATATATATATGTATGTATGTATGTATGTATGTATGTATATACATACATACATATATAACATCGAGAATATTAATTAAAGTAGAATAAAATTGTAGAAGTAATAATATAAGGAAAGCAATTAATAATATTTTTGTTTCCTTTTAATATCTAGAATATTGAAGAAATAATTTATTAATTATTTCTTCATAGTTTATTCTATGATAATGAAATATTAGTGAATGATTTAATATGTACATAAGTATTAGTTATTATTTCATGGATTATCTAGAATGTTGGAGAAATAATTATAATTTCCTTGTTTATTTCACAAAGCAACCGAATGGTTTGGTTTCCTTTGTTGTATTCGAAAAGTTCTATCTTGTAAACCTTGTTTTTATATAATGCTTTGTAGGATATTTAAGATAAATTCAAGAAAGCATTTAGAAAATTTTGGAAAATAACTTCTCGCTTTTTCATTATGCACAAGGTCAAGTGTATATACAACTAAACAAGCCGTAGGCCCAAACATAAACTATATGCCTAAATACAATAAATTACATTAAATAACAAATGCTCGAATATACCTCATCAAGTTGGGGCATGAATATCATAAATGCACAACTTGAAATATAGAAAACAAAAGAGGGGATTGGGCACTTCCTTGGTAAACATATCGAAAATCTATGAAATATTTGTACTAAATAGCACTAAAACTTAAGTCATTTTTCTAAATAGCACTTAAATTGTTTTATTCTCTAAATAGCAATTAATAATGTCCATAATGTCCTGTGATGGCGAATATTTACTTGAATAATGACTAATGCATAATGACTAAAAGTGCTATATTGGGAAGAAAAATACATGTGGTGCTATTTAGGGAAAGTCATTATGTTTTAGTGCTATTTAAGTAAATTCCTCAAAATCTAAAGCTTGGTGGGAACAAACGTGGTGTCAACATGTCGTCTTTTAACACATTCATGAACAATGTGACAATCAATATCAATATATATGCTTTGACCGCTCATGAAAAATAGGACTCGCGACAACAAAGAGAGAAAATTATTATCACAATATAACCTTGGAGTATCAACGCAAAGAACTCATAGAGCACTCAGATTGCCACGAATCCAGCATATCTCATTACACCCATTCATCATAGTGCGATAATCTACCTTAGCCGATGAATGAGAAATAGTGGTCTGCTTTTCTACTACGCCACGAGACTAGCAAGCCACCCAAGAGAACGAAATAACTTGTGACATACTGATGGGTTAAATTAAAGTACAACTTACCCAATCATAATATGAATAAGCCGTGAGAGCCAAATCACCATCACTACGTAATAAAATCCCCTAACTGGCGTGACCCTTCAAATAACAAACCACATGCATTGTCGCGTGGTGATGATCAAGAAACAGAGACAGGTAATACTAAGATACAATACACGACCACTCGGCCTACGATACTTTGTAGGATCACGTAGCTCACCACTGCTAGAAGTAGTAAGGGAATGCTTGAGCTGAATGGGAGTTGCGACCAGTTTACACCTAGACAAGCCAACTTCCTGAATAATGTCAAGTACATATATACTGCCTTTAATTTAGAACTGTTAAAATGCATGAGTCCAACCCTTTCTGTGTTGTAAAGTGTTGACTCACAGGTTTTGATAATTGACAAACATAATTTATTCAAGTCAAGATCAAAGTGCTACAACGACAAACATGAAGAGTTGAAGTGCAAATTATTCCTTGAAGTACACAAGAAGGAGAACATAATTTAATGAAGACCAAGACGCCTAACAGAGCGCTTTACGGAAGTGAAGAAGAAGATTTCCGAAGACTTTTAAATTTTTTTAATCCTCCATTAATTCCTTCCTCAAATATAAGTTATTTTTAGAGAAAACTATTTATTTTTCAAGAGAGTGTTCTTCTCATCCATAGAGCTTAATCATTTTCTCATGTCTACACTTGTGAGAGTTTTTTTGTGAGGTTGAAGAAGGTTATTCTTCTTGTTGTACAAGACTTATGTGATTTGAGTCTTAGGTGTGAAGTCTTGTAGGGGGCACATCAACGAGTGATTGTGTTGAGGCTTGTAGGATTCAAGTTCTCGGTTTGTAAATGGTTTTTCAAGCATTCGTTGAAGCTTGATAAGTAGTGGTAGCTTCGAGAGAGTCTATCGGGGAACTGGACTAGCCACGAGGTGGTGAACCAGTATACATCGGTGTGTTTTTTGCCTTCTTTCTTTTATTTCCAATGCACTTTCATTTATTTCATAATCCTGTGAAACACGGTAAACATCCTCAATAACTCTATTCACTCCCCCCTCTAGAGTTGCACGCATTGTCTAACAAGAACCATACTCTGTATGGATCTAGCACATTTAATACCAAGAAAATAGGACACATACAAGACCAATATCTTTCAAGTGAAAACTATCATTTATATGCTGATTAAAGGAAGAGCACACAAAGGGATTATTGCCTGCCACAAGAATATCATCAACATAAACCAACACATAATATGCACTACAGAGTTTAGCAAAGCAGTTACGCGGTGACTATTATAAACCATAGAGCGACTTACGCAGCCGACATACCTTGAGGTAATCCAGCATATTTAGGAGGAAGTTTCATATAAACCTCCTCTTCTAGATCACCATGCAAAAAAGTATTATTGACACCCAACTAATGAACTCTCCATGACCTGGAAACATCAACAAATAATAGTATGCGCACTGTGGTTAATTTTGCCGCTGGTGCAATAGTGTTAGTATAATCAGTCCTAAACTCTTGGTGATTAGGCAACATAGTAAACGTGTTTTATCACGTTGTTTAGTGCAATAATAATGGAACTTGGTGTGATACACCCACTGACAGCCAAGTGCATGAAGAAACGAGGGAAGATCAATAATATCCCATGTGTGTTTGTGCTCCAAAACCAACAACTCTTTGAAATTTCCACACCCACAGCACAGTATATAAACCAGATAAACTCACACTTAACCCGAGAGAATGTTGTTGGAAATTGTGTTGTAGTGCAACAACTAAATTTCACAGAATGCTACAACACCTTTTCTAACACCAATTCAAACACACACAAAAGCAAGCAAAGACAAAGAGATTTGTTTACGCAGTTCGGAGCCAACTCTCCTACGTCTGCGAGGCCCACATCTGTGTAATAGCCTTTACACTAAATCATCATAAGAATTACACAATCAAACTCAACAGATCCTTCTATTGAACAGATTTGTCTACTTACGTGATCAGACACCAAACTCTGTTTGTGTCAAACCAGGCATATTACACTTTCTCGTTGCTCTGCAATAAGGATGTGACCTTTGCTCAGCCTCTCACGATTCACCAGCTGAAAAAAACTTCAGAGAAGATGTAACACCCGCCTTCCGTGGACCCGGTTCACCCGCGACCCAACGGACACGGTACATCATTTTGTATATGTAATAGTACCCCAACAGGTGCAAATTAATCAGTTAGTAAACATGTGGTTTTCCGTACGCTAAGTACAAGTATTAATAAGTGTATAACCATATGGGTTATCACTTCATGTTCTTTTGTTAGATTCACTCCTCAGCTTTTGCTGAGCGTGTAGTTGTTTTTGCTACACGCAGGTAGACATGACGGTACGGGTGCTAACCCTGGAGGACAGTGATGATGGGAGGATGGGCGGCGCACGGACGAGTTCAATATTTAAATACATTTAATTATTTAATCATTTGGGCATGAACCCACCATATGTCGTTTTACTTGTTTTGGACTTATTCATTTACTTCCGCTTTTACTCTGCATTTAAATCACACGTTTTGGGATTAACTCCCTAGCATTTATTCCACTAATTAAACACAACCGTTTTCATAATAAATTGACATTAATGTTCTTTACTCTTCGGACGGTTCTCAGACCGCCCATGTAACCCTACCGGTCCGTTGGGTCGCGGGTGAACCGGGTCCACGGAAGGCGGGTGTTACAGAAGATCCATGGCAGACCTTCTCATTGTAACCTCACGTATATGTATATGATAAGCTCTTCTCTGTGATGGATGGACGCTGAGTGTATTCTCTCCTTTTTTGGCTTGATAACGTTTTCGTCTAACGTCACTCGGCCATCTATTGTGCCTATAACAATATATCTAGACCTTCAGAGGATGTAACCCTAACTAGTGGTCTGTAGGACTCTTGCACATATATTCGTTGAGTCCAGAGAGGAGTCTTTGGTTAGGTAGATTACTTGACAGAACAGGAATCCTTCTTTGAGCTAATTACTTCTGGCGTAGCTTCCTGGTTGTAACAGGTTGTCATG
The DNA here is from genome assembly GCA_900332095.2 of Cuscuta campestris. Classification (NCBI taxonomy): domain Eukaryota; kingdom Viridiplantae; phylum Streptophyta; class Magnoliopsida; order Solanales; family Convolvulaceae; genus Cuscuta; species Cuscuta campestris. Next base: position 492,586 of record OOIL02001262.1, read on the forward strand.
CAGGATGACCAATAATACTACTAACACAAGGACACTATACTACAATATTCCAGTGGTTGTGTATTGTCAAAAATAATGCCAACCCATATGATAAATATTATAGAACTAACACTCTTGAGCCATAGCCTCACGCCAAGAACAAAACTGTACGGGCTCACGAAAATTTTTGGGCTCCACATTGGCCCTCACATATGTGATTATTGTTTAGTCATATGATGGAACCATTCACACGAAGTACGACACATACTATTATATTGTTGGGATGTAGACGACTCAAATATTAACATGAGATGTGCCATTTGATCACTTAAACTACCAGAAGACAATGTATAAACTACATGTGCACCAGCCAACCCATGGGTGGCGATGGGTGCAGACCCACTGAAGGACTGCTGGGCCAAAAAGAATAGCTTCAATACTAATAATTTAGGTGCGAGCATGTTCAATTTGTTCATCATCAAGACCTAACAAGAAATCTATTGTCTTTTCTCGCTTAGAGTGAGCGCAAATAACAGCATCCGTGGCACATGTGCACCCACCGGTAGGATCTTCACAACCATAAAGTTGGTTCTCTAGAGTGATAAACTGATTATAGTACGCAACAACACTCTGTCCTTTTTGGCGCGAAGTGTTCAACTCACACTTCAATTGATACATACAAGGTCCATGGGAACCCCTATACCTTTTCTTCAGATGCTCCCATAATTGATAGGTAAAAATATGATTAATAATACTATGCTTGGTGCTTTCATTAATAGTGTTACAAATCCATCTATAGATATGGAATGATAAGATTCCCAAACAGCAAGTTTGTTCTCATCCTCGATTGAGTTTTGGCACACCTGTAGGAGTTAAAAGTTTAGCATTACCAAGACCACTAAGGGCATGACGAACATCTTTTTCCCAAACTTCGTATTGATCACTACAAAGAACATACTTTGTTAGGGAATTACTAGGACCTTCAGACGGATGAAGATAATACACTGTTGATGGATCGTGAAATAGATGTGCCTTCTTCACCGACATTGTTTACCATGAATAAAAGAGGGCAACATACTATGGTGGAGACCTCCATATCGTCGGACGAATCACAGCAGCGACTCGCAGACTGACGATGAGCTGACGCGCGACTGTTGTTGGATATGCCTTGCCATCGAACTATGGTGGTGGGACATGTGCAGAGACGAAGAACAACGATTATAGGGTTACGTGACTTTTCAAGAAAGCTCTGATACCATGTAGAATTTTGGAAAATAACTTCTTGCTTTTTTATTATGCACAAGGTCAAATATATATACAACTAAACAAGTCGTAGGCCCAAACACAAACTACAAGCCTAAATACAATAAATTGCATTAGATAACAAACACACCCATAAGATTCTGATTGATTACGTGCCTTGAAAGTTTATCCAGTTTATTTTATCAACCCTTTTCTGAATTACAAGTGACTTGCTTGGAATATTTTTTTTCTAAGCACAGTCTTAACAAGAAGTACATGAAAATTAGTTATTGTGAAAGGATTAAGCTATTTGTACACCAAAATTTGTACCCTATTATGTATCCCAAAGACATGCACCGACACTTTGTGTGATGTTACTATGTTAGTGTGATGATTTAAATTGACAAAAAATGTCAATGCATATTTTTTAATTGAACTAATATTATATGCTTGTGTGGACCTTTAAAATATCAGTGATTTCTTTGGGGTACAACTTGGGGTGTACTTTTGGTGTATTCCTAGCATGCATGGTTGACTGTAAAATTAGTTCTTATACTCGGTATATATCAAACTTTGAATGATTTGTAGCTGATGGACAAGAATTCCACCAAATAGTCCGACTCGAAAGACGGATCGCAAGAATAATTAAGAACCGAGAACTCGAGAATTGTGAGATTATACACTAGGTTTAGCTTGAGGTTTTCCATTCGGATCCCCTCTATTTATACATGTTATTTACGTAAATAAGGTAGTTTGTCGATTCAGGTAACTAATCCCGTGATTCGCGCGATCCTCTTCTTTTGACTCCTTTTTCGCAACCTAGCCGCGTCTCCTTCTTGAAGTTGGAGTTTCCACGCCGTTCAGGTCCAGATCAGTTTAGGCCCAAAGCTTTGGGCCGACCCACGGTCAACTCCACACGCTTACGGATGCCCGAACGCATTTGGGTACAGGGTTTGGGCCGCCTTCCAGGTATCGGCCCATCATCACTAGCCACCTATTAAAATTCCAAATTATTGAGCATTGTTAAAGGAAAGAGAATATTCATATATATACCAAAAGGAAACGAAATCAACCTTATACAAGGAAACTACTAAAAATATATACCAAAATATATATGAATATTCTCTTTCCTTTAACATGCATAATTTTTTATTTTTATTCGTAAACTATTTAAACTATGGGTAGAATATTCTATCTACCGTACAAAAAAATTATTGTATCTAGAATTGTTAGATTTTGTTCATAATGGCATGAAGAATATTTAACATAAATGGATGCATGCATTGTACGGTACGGCATACTCCACTGGAATGCTATTTCTGTCCTAATATATGGTGCTCCCTACCTAATTGTTTTGTTTACGACTTTTAGTACTCACACCTAATTGTTTTGTTAGGAAAGAATATATATATTGAATGGTACACAGCCCGCCTCGAAAAGTGAAAAAATAAAATTGGCTCAATTCGAAATTTATATTTTAGGTCATATTTTATTATTTTAGAATACTTATGCTTCAAAATTAATGATGAATTTAAAATTATGAACCCTAAAATTTTAAGGACCCTGTGTGGTAGGCCACTTTGCACATCCTTCGGGCCACTCATGGAATGGTATATGAAGGTTAAAAATCTCAATGGACTAAGGCCTTGCTTTGGTACAACATTTTTTATTAGTGTTAGAATTTTGAAAAAAATTTTAATGGTGTAAATTAGTTATGAAAATACTAACACTTAAAGTTACCGTTGGATAACCTTTTCAAAACACTAATGATAATTGCCAATGTTGATCCCAAACAGAATCGTCTAAACAAATTGCATGATATGATTATTTTCAAATTAAAATTATTTTGGAGTATATATAAATATTGTTGATAGAACAATTAAAACTTTTCGGACGTACCTAATGTACTTGTCATCTACTACTCCCAACATATTATAGTTGGATAATTCATATTTTTCCCTATATGGTCAAATTTATAAAAGAAAAATATGTTAATTCATTATCCTTCCATCCTAAATTTTTCTTCTTTTTCCAGTAGAAGAAATTTGAAAAATGATTTTTTCAATTCTATTTATTTAATTATAAGTACAACATTTGAAAATGAAATTGATATATTAAAAACAAATTAATTAAATGTTTTGAAAAGTAAAAGATGACATGACTATATTGTATAATAAAATGAATAATAAAAATAAATAGGCAAAATGAATAAAGTTTGACAATTGGAATAGTACAAGCAAACAGAACTCCCTGACACTGAATACTTTGTATCATATCAAATGTTACGCTTTTACATTAAAAAAGAGCATTGCAATCTTACACCACTCCAAATAGTGTAAGATCATGCCATCAATTAATTAAATTGAATTGGGGCATCAATGATATTCCATTCGTAAAATTGGTCGTACATACGCCTCATAATTGCCCACATAATCCCCACCTCGTTCTCACCCCCTCGAACCCCCCAGCGCTGCAATTGCACCCTATAAGTTTTGTTGACTTTCAAGGTCACTTTTTTGACCAAAATATCAACTAAACATAAATAGTGCATTTGCGGGGGTTAGGGTGGTTGTGAGGGGGCCGGGTCGGTGGAAGGGTTTTATGAGGGGTAGTAGGCGTCAATTTTACAAATAGGATATATACCATAAGTTCCTTAATCTAACTTGTGTCACAATCTTATAATTTTTGGAGTGATGTAAGATTATAACTCATTAAAAGAAAGCCAAAGAAATCATATACTTCAATTTTAGTTAAACAGAAATGTAAAGTTACAGTATTCCAAGTAGTCTAATTTCGTGACACCATTCTAATTGGAGCACATACACATACGGTGACTCCATCTGTAGATATGATGGTTCTTACGCCCTACCCCCCCCCCCCCCCCTCCCTCCTTGGATCACCAATTTAGCACATTTAAATCTGCCAAATCGACAAACTGGGATGGGGGTGGGTGGGAAGGTTAGGGATTGGATCAAAACCGTCATAGGGCCGGTCTCGAATATTCGATGGCCCTGGACAAGACGAAAAAAATGAGTCTTGCAAATTAATTTATATACGTTATTTTCTTTAAAACAATAATTAATTTTATAATGACACACATAACAAAATTATAGTTTAATATTTAAATACTGTAATAGCTATTTTAAAAATTATGTTCTTAATTTTTTTTATTAAAATAATATATAATGTATATTTAAAAATAAAAAATGGTTTGCCCCCGAAAAAATGTGTCTAGCCCGGTAGGGCACTTTGGCCCACCTTTGAGTAAGCCGAGATCGACCACCAATTTTACGAACACACCATTGTAGTTGTCTCAATTGGAATGATGTCACTATGTGTCATATGAGGATGATTTAACTTTATATACTTCCTAATTAAACTAAATTAGAGAAAGATGATTGGTTGATTTGGAGCACTTTTTATGTATTAGGAAAAGTATCAAAGTCTAATTTTAAGAAAGCTGATAGGTAAATTGGAGCAATACACATTATGTTATAGAAAAAGTATGGAAGTTTAAATTTAATTTTGGGATGAAAGAAAAAAAATAGATAAATAATCGGTTGTGATCCATACCTGAATTGTCAACGTTGGTATATATTATTCTACGATGACCAAAGAATAATGGTTTGTTTGGATGAGGAAAGAAAATCTGGAGTAAGAAAATGAGAAAAAAGAAAATGGTGAGAAAATAAGCTGAAAAAATAGTGTTTGGATTGAAAGAAAATGGTAAGAAAATTGAAGAAGATAAGGAGAAAGGGTTTCCGCGTCCTTGTTCATGAGAAATTTTTTGGCATGGGTTCCACACACATTTTTTCTTTTCTCATATTTTTCTTTCTCGTCCAAACATGAAATTATGTTGAAAAATGTGCTTTCTCATCTTTCTCATCATTTTCTTACTAACCAAATAATGGCTGAGAGTGAAAAAAATCTAACTTTATTTACTTTATTGGTCAAATTTTGATGTCCATTTGATAAAACAACACTCGATATAGTCATATCACCTCTAATTTTGTATATCGTTTGATGTAGTTTTTAAATATGTAATTTTTATCTTTTAAATTCATGCCATTTTTTATATAAAATGATTTGAAAATAACTTCAATCAAACATTATTACTCGAGTAAATTCCCAAAATAGTCCTTTGTAATAAGGGATTTTCCCAAATTAGTCCTCAATAAGTTTTAATTACCTACATGGTCCTCTATAATTGAGATTTATTCCCAAAATAGTCCTTTAATTTGTAATAAGATATTTTCCCAATTCAGTTTTCAATAAGTTTTTTTTTAATAAAATGCATTTTATTAAATAATCAAAGAATACAAACGTCTGAACAAGCGGGAACAGGCTCCTCACTTGTATAAAAAGTAAGCAACAACCAAAAAACTATAATGTGAAGCGCTTATCGGATATTGGAACATAGACTTAAGTGCAATTACAAAGCCGGCTCAAAACATTCCACTTAGATCTAAGAATAAAATCATTCCCGGAGCCTCAACCCCCGCAAGGGTAAGGCCTAAGGTCAGATAATCCGATCAAGAAAAAATGTTCTAAGCCAAGAAATGCAATCGACATAAGTCCAGTCTAAAATCCAAAAAGCCCAACTAAAGAATGAATAAAATAATATGTGCAAAAATAATCCAAGTGAGCCAAGTAGAGCCCAAAACTGGAAAAGCCCAAA
>OOIL02001262.1:508495-542563 GCA_900332095.2 Cuscuta campestris
CAACCCCCCTCCTCCCCTCCCAATCTCCACCCCATGCAAACCCGATCCAAAGCTGGAATCTTTTGCCCAAAACAAATTCTGAACCTCACTGCCTCTTCACCTATCTCCCCCTTACCGCCAACTTACCGTAGTGCACTAAAAGATCCAAACTGGCACGCTGCTATGTGTGATGAATATAATGCATTGATTAAGAATGAAACATGGGAATTAGTACCCCCCTCCCCCACCCAAAACATAATCTCGGGTAAATGGCTCTTTAGACACAAACTTGGCCCATCAGGTGAGTTATCCAGGTACAAGGCCCGTTGGGTGGTCCGCGGCTTCAACCAGCGCTTTGGCGTCGACTACGACGAGACCTTCAGCCCCGTTGTCAAACCTGCTACAGTTAAAATCATAATTCTTCATTTATTGACTATAAGCTAGAGAGGGCATAGGGAAAGCAACCTAACTCTTCTCTGAATATTCTAAACTTTGAAATCCCATAATTCAAACTACAAAGACTAATTTTTTGATTACACTGTGTTGGGGATTTAAGAAATTCTTTCAATTTATGCTTATTTACTATTATTGGTTTTACTCTATATTTTTGTGATTAGTTGGATACCATATTAACATAAATGTTTGAATGTTGTACTGAACCCCGATAGGCCTAAAGTTTGATGAAGATGTAAGTTACTATATCTTCTTTTTCAGGTTTGACTAATCTTTTCAAACTGTTTCATTTGGTGAATTCCTATTCCTACTTACATCCAAATAAATGGACTACTTTAACTAAAACTCATTTAGATCAATAGGTACGTACTCCATATATCAGATCATGATGCAGATTCCTTTCTAAGGACATTGTAAAACTTTCTCACACAATGACAAGAATTTGATATATTATATGTTTTCTTCTTCGAATTGCTGTTTTGAAGTTTGAGAAGTGCATTTTCACATGATTTATTTGTATGGTTGTACTGGGCATTGCCGATTAGGTTTCCAACTTTAGTTCATGTCATCAATTTTTAAAAAGTTTAATTTTTTTCTAATTGCAATGGTTAATAATTACTTTACCATATCTACTTTTGTAGATGAACTTATTTGTCTTTAACATCTCACACCGTCCTACGTAATGATGATGTGAATATGAACTGCCAATTGAAGGTCTCAAAGGCATTTTGTCAAAAGACAGGTATGGAATGAGTATTTATTGAGATATCATCTTGGTTATCCCTTTTGAATCTGTTCGAGTTTTTTTAGCGGGGAAGGCTAGGTATATATAGAAGCTGCTTCCTCCTATTTTTGATTCTTGATTGGGAGGTTTTGGTTGATGTTGGGGTGCATCTAGCATAAAGTATGTTCTTTATTTTGTTGGACATAAATCCCTTAAATCCGAGTGTATGAGGAGATTTATTAAAATGTTGATCAAGATAACACTACGAAATAAGTGAGATAGCAGACATTAAAATGCAATATATTGATTTTGACATTATGAGGTGGTGTTAGGAGTTACGACATTAAACCAAAACTAAAAGGGCATTACAAGCAGATGTACGAACATTAAAATACATGAAAAGCATGGAGATAAAGCTTACGAGAGGCCATTAATAAGCTATAGCGTCAAACATTCGTTAAGAAGAAATTGATTTAGTTATTTTAATTTGGATGGTTTAATTTAGCCTGAAGTGCTTTTTAGTAATTTGTTTACAAGTACTACACATTTTGTATTCTTTGAATGAATCTGTACTATCTGATTTGTATGTTAAATCATACTTTTATATTTGATTTTCCTATCAAAAATTAGCTTTGTTTTATTTTTGAAAACCTCATAGGTGATTTTCCAACATTCTTGGAAGCAAGAAAGGTGATTCCTCTTGCATAGGGATACATGTAGGGGAGGAAACAAAAGCAGCTTCAAAGACGAAGGGTGGGTAATCTCACTTATAGGCGTATGTTGTTTGTACATTCATTATGATTCATTTTGTTGAAGAATTTGTAAAACCTAACAGTTTGCAATGGACATCAATTTTTTGTTACATAAAAGTTAAAATTTGAGTTTATTTTTAAATTTTTAAAATAACAATCGGTTTCATTCTTAATAAAACTCAAACTGTTGTCCTTTTCATTTTATGCAACTCATTTTCATGGCAAAAGTTGGGAGACATGATGGGCTGGTACTATAAGTTCCAAGGATATTAGAGCTTGAAGGTGTTGTTCTTGGTATTCGACACTGCTTTGAGGTTGCAATTTTAGGCATTAGAGCTTTGTGATTGAAATCAGTGAAGTGTTCATTTAAACATTTGAAAAGACAATTCATTTTTAAAGTATTAAATTTGTATTCGCCCTTCAACAAATGTAATTGTAATACATTATTTTTTTAACATTTATAATTTAAATTATGATAAATTTTCTTTCCGTGCATAGCACGGGTACGAGTCTAGTTTAAAAAAATGAAAAGTGGTTTGAACCGAACACTTGGGATACTTGCATGGAAGTCATACGACCAAATAGCTCTGGTGCCCCTGTGGTTTGGAAAATTGGCACCAATACCCCCTCTGTTTAAGTCCCCGTGGTTTCAAAACGTTGTACCCACACCCCGTGTGATCCTTTTCCGGCCATTTTACGAGGAAAGGGGGGCATTGGCGCATCATTTTTAAACCATAGGGGACATTCGTGTTTATTTCTTATTTTCGTTTATTATTTGTGTTTCCCCTTTTTAAAATGTTTCTATCTCTTTTTCCTTTTCCTAGATTTTTTTAAAATATATTTTCAATTTTTATAATGTTTTAAAAATTTTAAAATTCTTTGTATTTGAAATAAAAATAAAAATAAAGCAATTAACATATATTACATCTATCTCAAATTAAACATTTTCACTTTTTGTTACTTCGAACAATTTTTCGGAAAGTTAAAAAAACCCAGAATAAAAAATAAAAATAAAGAAAAACAAAAATAAAAAATTAAAATACGCTAAAAAAGTATTATACAAAAAAATTGGAAACGCCTAAAAAAACTCCTTAGCATTGAGATGTTCAAAAAGGATATTCATTTTATTTTTGTATCATTTTTTGAAGTTCTCAAAAAAATTTACTTTTGTCAGGAAAAAAATTTGAGACGTAGATATGCATTATATGTTAATTTTTATAAACAAAAATAACTTTAAATTTTAAGAACATTATAAAAATAGTTTTAAAAAAAACCTTTATTAATAAATGAAACAAAAAAAGTGAAAAATGGAAAAAACAAAAAATAAGCTCACTACTGATACCCCTTATGGTTTTAAAAATATGCTCCAATGCCCCCCTTTTTCGCCGGAAAAATGGCCGGAAAATGATCAAAGGGGGCACGAGTGCAGCTTTTTGAAACCACATGGACTTTAGAAATAAGTTTTGAAAACAGAAGGAATATTGATGCCCGTTTTGCAATTCACGAGGGGTACTGCGCTATTTGGCCAAAGTCCTACTAAGCTTATTGTTTCGAAATTCACGCATAAGGTTATATATTTCTATTTTTATTTCAATATAACTCTAAATATTTCAGAAAAAGAAAACAAAATTATATAGTACACTTGTTTTAAAATGATACGGATTCGGAGCGGGAGGTTCGCCACGTGCAAGACTCGGGGACCCGTCGAAGTAATCGGGTTCGACGTCCGCCGAGTTGGCAACTGGAGTATGACATGGGCTCCATTTAAATTATCCTCTTTATTATTATTTATTTATTTACTTGTACGTAGATTTTTCTAGGTGAGCGAATTATAAGCTCCTTCGAGGGTTTCTTTACGGTTCTTTACCTCGTCGCTTTTTTTGAACCATCAGGGTAGAAAAGTATCTATTAATCCTAATCCCAAAGGAATATATTTCTCTACATATGTAGGGTACTCTCTCGTAGTTATTTGTTTTGGGATTTTTTGGGATTTGGGAACAGAGCAAGAAAGGAAGGGGATCGGCGCGCAGAGGAAGCCTCCACATCGCAAAGACGAACACCACAAGAAGGCCGCTTGGTGTTCCTCACTGGGAACACTCCGAGTTTCCCTCTGTGAACAACCTTATCACTGGTGCTCTCGTTGCTTCGATCTCATGGCCGCAGATTCGTCAACGCCAATCACTGCCGCTTGCCTTCGGGAGTTCAGGAGCAAATTGATGATCAACTCAGTAGGGCACTCCAGCAACTGCACCATACCGTCCAACAGGTGCAGCTTGATTTGGGAACCTTACGTGGAGAAACCTTGGCCGACAAGCCCCTGCGCGATGCTCGGCAGCCTCATGATCATGGTCAGGTGAATCCAATGACGAAACTCAAACTCGATATGCCAAAGTGTGATGGTACCGACCCCTTGGGTTGGTTATTTAAGGCGCACGAGTACTTTGTTTTCTACGCCGTACCCGAGGAGAACCGTTTATCGTCCGTATGTTTGATGTTAGAAGGGCCGGCTTTGGACTGGTTTCGTTGGCGCCAACGCAATCACCTGTTGGATTCTTGGGCGGATTTTGTTACCAAATTTAAAATCCGCTTCGACCCTTTAAATTATGTCGACTATCTCGGCCTCTTGTCCAAAGTGCAGCAGTCCGGAACGGTCCTCGACTACCAGCAGGCCTTTGAAAAAATTTTGGTGCATGTCACTGGTGTGGATGAATCTAATCTCCAGTCCCTCTTCCATGCGGGGTTGAAGCCGCACTTACAACACGAGATTCTGTTGCAGAAGCCCGCCTCTCTTTCGATGTCCTTTGACCTGGCGCGAGAGTTGGAGGCGAAGCATGTAGCTTGGGCTACCTCGTTGCAGTCACGGGTTCCACACCGTCAGGGAGCATGGACTCCGCCGAAAGCTCCGTCTACTCCTTCGGCCACGCCACTGCTGCCCACGCCAACCGGCATCATCGACAACAAACACCACCCAACCCACCCTATCCGCCGGCTAACTTATGCTGAAAAAAAGGAACGCGATGCCAAGGGCTTGTGCTATAATTGTGACGAGAAGTGGGTTAAGGGGCATCGCTGCGGCCACTTCCTTTTACTATTGGAGGATGACGAGGGGGACGAGACTTCCCCACCAGAGGATCTTGATTCTAACGTCGTTACAGCTGACGTCTCGAGTCTACACAGTCTGGTAGGACCACTCACCCCGTGCTCCCTACGCCTATCTGGAGTGATTTCCGAAGGGGTTGTGGACGTTCTTATTGACGGAGGCAGCACCCACAATTTCGTCCAGCCCACTGTGGCAGAACGCCTATGCTTGCCTGTCTCGGATGTACCGGCCTTCCGCGTATATGTTGGCAACGGGGCGTCCCTCCTTTGCGATCGTCAGTGCTGTAATGTTTCTCTTCTTTTGCAGGGCACAACCATCACGATCGAACTTTATGTGCTTCCTATTCATGGGCCCGATATCGTGCTCGACGTACAATGACTTCAATTATTGGGTAAAGTCACCCACGACTATGCTCACCTTACGATGGAGTTTTCATGGAAGGGATCCCGGGTAACCTTGAAGGGCGGTACACCCACGCCCCGCCCAATTTCCTTACACCATTTTCAGCTCCTGCAGGCACATCAGGAGGTTGCCGAATGCTTCAAAATAACCCCAGTTCCCGCTGTCACAGGGGAGGCCGAACCACTGCTTTGGCCGAAGGACCTGCCTACCGTGCTTCACACCGTCTTGCAGCGTTACAGGGCTGTTTTTGGCATGCCCACAGATCTGCCACCCCGGCGTGGCCAGGACCATCAGATTTTTCTACAACCGGGAACGTCTCCAGTTAATGTCCGGCCCTACAGATACCCACAATTTCAAAAAAATGAAATTGAACGAATGGTCAGAAAGATGCTTGAGGTCGGGCTGATTCAGCCTAGTTGGAGCCCGTTCTCCTCGCCGGTGTTATTAGTAAAAAAGAAGGACGACACATACCGTTTCTGCGTGGATTATCGCGCCCTTAATGCCGTCACCGTACCCGATCACTTTCCGATCCCAACGGCCGATGAATTGTTTGATGAACTTGGCTCTGCACGCTATTTCACAAAGTTGGATCTTCGTTCGGGATATCATCAGATTCGTATGCATGAACGGGATATTTACAAAACGGCTTTTCGCACTCACGAGGGTCACTATGAGTTCCGGGTAATGCCGTTCGGGTTGACAAATGCTCCGTCTACGTTTCAGGCTTGCATGAATCGGGTATTTGCACTCTATTTACGGAAATTTGTCATCGTTTTTTTTGATGATATATTGGTTTACAGCCCCTCTCTGGACATCCATAGCCGTCATCTTGAAGCTGTTCTTGAGCTATTATTCTCACACAGGTTCTTCATCAAACTGTCCAAATGTTCTTTCGGCGCCACTTCCATCGAGTATTTGGGACATATTATTGGTGACGGGCATCTCCAGGCGGACGGCGCAAAGATTGAGGCAATGGCAGCGTGGCCTCGGCCCACCACTATCAAACAGTTAAGGGGATTTTTGGGCTTGACAGGATATTATCTTCGATTTATCCGGCACTATGCACAACTGGCAGCCCCATTGACGGATCTCCTCAAGAAGATTCATTCTGTTGGTCCGATGTGGCATCCACGGCCTTTGAAAACTTGAAATCGGCCCTCACCACTGCCCCACTCTTACGGCTGCCCAATTTTTCTCTTATGTTTGTGGTTGATACCGATGCATCTGACGTTGGTGTGGGTGCGGTCCTCCTCCAAGAAGAACAGCCGATTGCTTATTTTAGCAAAAAAATTGGGCCCACGCCGACGGGCGGCATCCACTTACCATAAGGAGCTTTACGCCATTGTCGAAGCAGTCCAGAAATGGCGCCAGTATCTTCTTGGGCGGGAATTTCTTATTCGCACGGATCAACGTAGCTTGAAGGAACTCTTGCAGCAGGTCATCCAGACACCGGATCAGCAATTCTATGTCCGCAAACTTTTGGGGTACCGATTCCGGATTGTTTACAAACCAGGGAGTTCAAATAGCGTCGCTGATGCCTTATCCCGACGGGACCAGGACGACACCCCTGCCACTGCCACGGCCGAGTTCATGGCACTTTCCCAGTCGTTAACATCTATCATGGAGCGCATCCGTGCCGAAAATGGAAGCCAACCAGATCTACGCGCGCTTCACGATCAGTACCGCCGTGGGGTGCTGCCGGCTCCCTACGTCGTGGCCGACGGCCTCGTCTTCTATAATACCCGTTTGTGTATTGGGGCAGACTCCGGGCTTCGTGAGGAATTGCTACGCGAGTACCATGACTCGCCGATTGCCGGCCACGCAGGAGTTCATCACACTTTCTACCGACTGGCGACATCTTTTTATTGGCCTCGGATGCGGACGGATGTTCGAGCTTATATTGCCAAATGCGAGGTCTGTCAAAAAGCAAAAACATCGACGCAGGCCCCTGCCGGGTTACTCCAACCCTTGCCGGTTCCCCAGCAGGTTTCGGAAGACTTGAGTATGGATTTTATTACGGGTTTGCCGCCATCCCGAGGGTATACTGTTATCTTGGTAGTGGTGGATCGCCTCACTAAGTATGCCCATTTTGGAGCGCTTCCCGCAGATTACGACGCTCACCGGACAGCCTTCTTGTTCACTGATATGGTCATTAAACTCCATGGTTTTCCCCGTTCCATTGTGTCCGATCGAGACAAAATCTTCATTAGCACTTTTTGGAAGGAACTGCACAACCTCAGCGGCACCACCCTCAAGCACAGTACCTCCTATCATCCCCAAACGGACGGCCAAACGGAGGTGATGAATCGTACCTTGGAGCAATACTTGCGCATGTTCACGCACGCCACCCCTAAACGCTAGTCTGTCCTCTTGCCCTGGGCCGAGTATTCTTTGAACACAAGCTACCATGCCGGACTCTGAATGACCCCGTTTCAAGCTTTATACGGGCGCCCACCTCCGGCATTGGTGGCCTACCAGTCCGGCTCCAGCAAGGTACCCACGGTGGATGACCTCTTGACTGAGCGGGATTCTCTTCTTCGACGGCTTCGGTCAGATTTGGTGGCAGCCCAGCACCGTATGAAACAGCGAGTGGACGCACACCGGCGGGACGTTGAGTACAATGTGGGGGACTGGGTCCTTTTACGTTTGCAACCATATCGCCAACACTCCGTGGTACGGCGATCTTCGCAGAAGCTCGCTTTGAAATTCTATGGACCATATGAGGTGATAGAACGTATTGGTCCTGTAGCATACCGACTACGACTGCCGGACAACTCAAAAATCCACCCGGTGTTTCATGTCTCTGTCCTTCGCCCCTTTCGAGGAACCAACCCGCCGGTGCAGCCCTTACCCTTGCCGGAGGATTTGGTTGACGGGAGGACGCCTTCCCAGCCGGTCAGATTGCATGCAGTACGCCGAGTTTTACAGCATGGTGTGCCCATTGAACAAGGTTTGGTATCCTGGAGTGATGGTACGCTGGATGATGCTACTTGGGAGCCGCTAGGGATGATTCGGGAACGTTTTCCACATCTCCACCTTGAGGACAAGGTGCTTGTCGAAGAAGGGAGGTTTGCCACGTGCAAGACTCGGGGACCCGTCGAAGTAATCGGGTTCGACGTCCGCCGAGTTGGCAACTGGAGTATGATATGGGCTCCATTTAAATTATCCTCTTTATTATTATTTATTTATTTACTTGTACGTAGATTTTTCTAGGTGAGCGAATTATAAGCTCCTTCGAGGGTTTCTTTACGGTTCTTTACCTCGTCGCTTTTTTTGAACCGTCAGGGTAGAAAAGTATCTATTAATCCTAATCCCAAAGGAATATATTTCTCTACATATGTAGGGTACTCTCTCGTAGTTATTTGTTTTGGGATTTTTTGGGATTTGGGAACAGAGCAAGAAAGGAAGGGGATCGGCGCGCAGAGGAAGCCTCCACATCGCAAAGACGAACACCACAAGAAGGCCGCTTGGTGTTCCTCACTGGGAACACTCCAAGTTTCCCTCTGTGAACAACCTTATCATAAAACTTTGAAAAATAGTTCAAAAAATAAATAAGTAAAAACTATTTATTTTTTATCTAAAATAAATATGAATACTTACACCAAAGAACCTAATGTCATCAATAAAAATAAAGAAATATTTTTTAAAAATAAATATATATTTTTAATTATATTTTAATTAGTCGGGGTTAAGAACCCTTTTTCCAGTTTCGGGTCAGGCCATAGAATTTTCGAGACCAGTACATAGTCAGAGATCGACACCCAAACATGTGCATGCATCCTTGTTGCCCTACTGTTCACAAATATGCTTGGGGGTTTACTACTTCTGCTGATCTCGGGATGTTGTTGTTGTCTGGTATAACTCGGTGTCAACTTCCCATATCTTTCAACTTTGAGACAAACTTCACACACTTTGCAAAGGTACAAAAATTATGACTCAATATCTCGATGAAGTTACCACCTTTCTAGGTGCCTTGAATGAAGAGATCCCTGGAAGAGATATAGTAAATATTGTTATCGACTATCTCCTTGCCAAATACACTTTCTTTAAGCAAAACATCCTCTTGAAACAGTGAAAATATTAGTCTAAATCAGCTTTCTTGCTGACTCTACTTCTGTGAATATACACACGACCCTATTCACTTCAAGCATTCGGGGGTCATGATCGAGGTGGACCTAACGGTCCACCGTATTCTGGACACGACAATACCTCCTCCTACGATAGTCAAAGTAACGGAAGAGGGGGACACCACGGTCCTCCGTAGGATCTTCGAGTTTTCCAAATTTGTCCAAAGTGTGGCCACTTTGCTACTACATGTTGGTACCGCTTTGATGACCCTTATACTATGAATAACTCTGCCACCCCGAATAGGGGACAACTGTCTGGAGGGAAAAATGGACGAGGTAGATCGAGGTTGAAGTTTGTGGTTGGTGTGAGGTCGAAGCCATGCATACACGCCGACCAAAGGGGCGTAGGTGAACTACGTAGTCTACACGCCGACCATAAAGTGCAGCAAAAAGGGATGTGTTGGCCATGTTTTTTTGTAAACAGTTGATGATGTAGTTAGCAGTAGCGAAAGCATCAACTCAAGACAATGCGGGCAGATGAGAGTCATAGAGCAAGGATACTATTTTGCTTCATCAGACGAAGTACACTTTTTATCTTCTTCAATGGGCTAGTAAGACTGATTGCAAACCAGTTGTCACTCCTATGTTTGCACGGATGGCTCAAGAATCATCTCCTCCCTTTTCAGATCCCAAACTCTTCCGTAACATTGTGGGTGCAGTGGCATGCACTATCTGCCAGTAACTCATCTTAATATCCAGTAGGTTGTTAGTTGTGTCTCTCAAACCATGCATAATCCCTCTAAGAAGGATTGCTTGGCATTAAAATGTATCCTTCATTATTTAAAGGGTACTCTATCTCAAGGTATTCTCTTTCAAACAGGTACTCTTGATATTGCTATCTATTCCGATTCTGAATGGGCAAATGACAAGGACGATCATAACCCTGGTATACAAAGAAACAGACTCGTGTCTCGTGATCTTCTACTAAGGTTAAGTATCGCGCCATGGTTGCGGGGTGGCAAAGGCAATGTGGTTTTGCTATATAATGGATGCACTTCATATTCCTCCTTCGAGATTGCAAATTTACTGTGAATCTGCGATAATGAATCTACTATTTGTGTCACAGAATCCGATATTGCATGATCGTATGGAAGCGTGTTAGATTTGATTGTCACTTTGTACGAGATGAGGTAGTAGCTAGAACAATAACCACTCATCATTTGTGTCCTATGAAAAGCTCGCAGACATCCTGACGAAACCGCTTCCACCTACTCTGTTCCATTATTTATGTTCCAAGCTACCCCTCGTATTCACTGATCAGCTTGTGATCAGGCGATAATAATATGAATATAATCCTAATACACCCTCCGTCCCACAAAACCCTTCCCCTTTATTTTTTCATCCGTACCAAAAAACACTTCTCTTTTCCTATTAAAAAGTCACTTTTACCCCTATTAATTCTTAACCTGTCTATCACATCACACTTTTTCTCATCCTACTTTATCCATTACATCAAAGGGTATTTTTGAAAAGTCAACACCAAAATACAATCCCCTTAAATCTTTAATTTTAAAAGTCAATATAAGAAGTTTTTTAAGGATCAAAAGAAGTATTATTTTATTTCCTTATTCTTGTATTTTTGAATTTCCTTTTCAACCTTATTTAGGAGTCTCTGCCATAAATGTAATATAAATACTCCTTGATAGTTCATTATCCAATGAGATCAATATTTTATCAAATTGTATCAAATAAGAACAAGCTTGATATCATGCATGAAGAAGATTTAGAAAGTTGTGGAGCGGGATAATTTTAAAAAAATGATGGAAGGTAAGAGTAACGATTAGGTTCACTAAGATGTGAGAAAGACGATGAGAGAGAATAAACTTAGATGGATTGGAAATACAAGTTAGCAATTTAACTTGACATGTAAAAGGCACATTCATGTCACACTAATGATGACTATGCAATTGCAAAGTAACGACATAAATAAGAGAAAATGTGAGAGTAGTGGTGTAAATAAATAAATTTTGGAATATTTATAAGAAATCTCTAATTTTTGGAAGTATTGTACTGTTGTGAATTTTGCATACTATTAATAATTAAATAATTTCTTAGTCTCTAGGAAATAAAAAGTACTAATAAATACTATATTCAAAAGATACATCAAACCAACGGTGTTTTCTTACAACTGTAGTAGTGTGCAATAAAGAGGTGTGAATCGAAATATTTGCTTTTAAATAAAAAAGAAATGTAGGGTTAGAAAAAAAGAACTCCAACTCTCCTTCGAATTCTATTAATTTAGTGGCCTGCATGACCGTACTCCAATAATAAAGATTTGCAATCTAATGGTATCATATCATATTACTTAGACCCAATATATATAATACAACCATACAAATATTTACATTTGTCCCTTAAGAAAACCCTCTCATGGCCTTAGTGCATGCCCTAGTGGATTACGTAATAAAGCAGCTACGTGGAACCCACCCAAAGTTTGCATGAATTGTGTACACCACCTCATGCAAATATATTACTCCTTAATCTCCTTACATATATATATATATATATATATATATATATATATATATATATATAGACAAAAATACCCTTCTTTTTTCTTAGTCCAAATTTAATCTTCTCATTTCCATGTAATTAAGTATATTTTAGTAAGAGTATTTTGGACAAATCCATCCTATTTTGAACAAGTCTACCCTATATCCTAAAAAATGAGGGAACAGAAAAATTAAATATAGATAGAATTAAAAATACCCTTTTTTTTTCTTCGTCCAAATTTAATCTTCTCATTTCCATGTAATTAAGTATATTTTAGTAAGAGTATTTTGGACAAATCTATCCTATTTTGAACAAATCTACCCTATATCCTAAAAAATGAGGGAACAGAAAAATTAAATATTGATAGAGCCAGTAAAAATAATAGTCGAGATGTAATTTAACTGGTCAACATACTAGTGTTGCAGGGGTAAATTTGGTTTCAACCCATTCCTAGACTCCTGGTCAAAAGGATAGTGACGTGTTTTTGTTAAAATTCCGGTGGCGCGAAGAACAACGGGTAGAATATCAAGTAAAATTAGTCACTTGTATATAAAGTCGAGACTCATTTTCTAACCCAAAATCTTAAGCTGATGAGTAAAGTTTCACCTTTTTATATATGCTAGTTGTATTTCATTACTTTTTTCGATGTCGGAATTCCAACATCTCCCCTCGACTGGTAACTAGTCTCGCACTCTGGCATAGTTAGCACTTGGATATAACTAGTCCACAATGGGGGGGGGCATCTCAATCTCTTATAACTAGTCCACAATGGGCGGGGGCATCTCAATATTTTATAGCCAACTCAACCCAAACCATGGACATATAACGTATATCGCTAATCCCATGTCCAAATAACAAAAAAGAATCGAACCTGGACAGGACCTACTCCAATACCATGTTAAAATTTTAATAAGCAGAGAAAATAACGTGTAGAATACCATGTAAATTTAACTATTTGCATATAAAGTCGATATCCACTTTCTAACCCAAAAACTTAAACAGCTGATAGATATTGTACGTCTTACTTGTTAGCACGTATTTGTATTTAGTTTGTATTGGGCCCACTTTGTAACCTAGCCCGTTATGTATTCTTGTATATATACGACTTCTATTGATTAATGAAAGCAGATTAGTTTTTACCAATTTCTACTTGGTATTAGAGCCCAACCCTGGGCACGATACGTCTGATTCTCTGGTGTTGCTCCCGATCGAGTAACCCACGCCAGTCACCTCTTCCGTTGGCGTTCGCTGTGTGTTCGGCAGCATTGGACGGTTCTTTGACAGAAGCTGCACGGCGACCAAGAGTGTCTTGGTTTGGTCATTTTGTGTCAAGCTCTGAAGATCGGCAATGATGTCTACCACGAAGAAAACTCGTTTGATTCATGATCCCTCGTCTGAGTATTATCTTCATCCTTTTGAGGGCCCAGGTAATGGTCTCACGAAACATGTCTTGAAACGCGATAATTTGATACGTGGGAAAAGACTATTGTTAATGCTTTGAAGGGTCGTAGCAAAGCAGGGTTCTTGTCTCCCGTTGGTGTGCCTAAACGTACAGATCCTATGGAAATTGAGGCTTGGGAAGCGAATAATTCTACAATTTGTAGCTGGATTTTTAACAGTGTTGAAGAAATAATTCAACCCAGTATTGCTTCCCATATTGTGGTTCATGAATTGTGGGCAGATTTGAAGGCGCGTTATAGCACGATAAATGAGCCTCACATTTATCAACTCAAAAATGAGTTACAGAATCTTCATCAGAAAGGTCAAACCGCGGTAGTTTATTACAACCAATTTGTCACTATTTGGAATAAGTTGTATGGAATGGAGGATCCCACTTGCGGGTGCAAGTGTGAGGCGGCGGCTCTGTTGAAGGATCGGGCTAAAAAATCAAAAACTCGGAAGTTTCTGTTGCGTTTGGATGATGAGCAATTCGGTAGCATACATCGGCAAATACTTGGAACTCAACCGTTGGTGGATCTTAATAAGGCGTTCTATTTGATCACCCAAGGAGAACGACATAAAAGTGTGGTTCGTGCTCGTGATGATCACACGGATGCCATGGCGTTTGCTACAACACGGACGACTCCAAACATGTATCAGTGTACTCATTATGGAAAATCAGGACATACCGTTGACAGATGCTATATGATCATTGGATTTCCTAACTCTGGAAGAGGACGTGGCCGTCAGTCCTTCAGTCGAGGGGGAGGTTGCGGGAACCGTGGAGGTGGGTCTGCTGCCCAGCCGGTACCCACTCCACGGATAATGGTACTGAATTTGTGAATAAACCTTTGCGTCAATTTTACACCACCATGGGGGTCCTTATTCAAATGTCATGCGTTAACACCCCACAACAAAACGGGCGTGTGGAATGCAAACACATGCATATTCTTAATGTAGCCCGTTCCTTAATGTTTCAGGCTTCTTTGGCTATTGAATTTTGGAGGGAATGCGTGCGTACTGCTGTGTATCTTATCAATCGTACCCCACTCCTCTTCTCAATGGTGAATCACCGTTTGAACTCCTGTGAATCACCGTTTGAACTCCTTTCTTCAAAACCTCCAGACTTGTCTCATCTAAGGGTGTTTGGGTGTGTGTTATGTTCGTCTTAACCCTCGTCCGCAAAATAAATTTCACCCTCGTAGTCTTAAATGTATGTTTGTGGGTTATCCTACGGGGACTAAGGGTTGGTGTGTCTATGATCTTGAATCCCATCAATTTTTCTATACTCGAGATGTTTCCTTTGACGAAACGGTTTTTCCATTCACCTTGTCCACTAAACCAACCACGCCAACCAAAGTGTCTACACGGCCAGCCCATGCGGATTTCCCCACAGCCAAACCCACTGCCGTGATCCCAACCAATCCCCATCTGTCACCGGCGTCCATTCCTTCTTCCTGGCAGTCACCTCCCCATCGCGATAGCGACGGTGAGTCTGCCCCGGACAGTTCGCCGTCGCCCGTTCGTCCTACCCGTGATCGGCGACCTCCTGGTTGTCCGATTACTACTGCTACACCGCCTGGACATCCACTCCCATTGCTCCTCTCATTGTTTCATCTAAGTCTTCAGGTACTCGATATCCTATCCATAATTTTGTTCATTATGAGAAATTGCATGACAGGTACCAGGGATTTCTGGCTGCAGTGACTTCATGTGAAGTCCCAACGTCTTTCAAACAAGCCATGCAATATGCCAATTAGAGAGAGGCTATGCAACAGGAGATCACCACCTTGGAAAATAATCACACGTGGGAGGTCGCTGATCTCCCCCGATCGGATGGCTCTTGGGTGTCAGTGGGTTTACCGTACCAAGTTTCACTCAGATGGGACAAAGGAGCGTGATAAAGCTCGTCTAGTTGTTCTGGGAAATCATCAGGAGTTTGGTGCGGATTATACAGATACTTTTGCTCCTGTAGCAAAAATGGGTACGGTACGTATTTTATTATCTGTTGCTGTTGCACGGGGTTGGAAGATTCATCAGCTAGATGTTAATAATGCATTTTTAAATGGTGATCTCATTGGGGAGGTGTATATGCGAATGCCTCCTGGTTTTTTTATTCCTGGCAAAGTTTGTCGTCTTCAGAAATCTTTATATGGGCTCCGTCAGTCTCCCCGTAATTGGTTCCATAAACTCAGTACTGCGCTTCGTCAGTGGGGTTTTAAACAGGCTTATAAGGATCATACTCTGTTTATTCTTCATCATGGCCCTGATATCCTTACAGTCTTGGTTTATGTTGATGACATCTTGGTTGCAGGCAATAACTCCTCTTTATGCGCTTCTTTCAAACGCTATTTGGACAGGTGTTTTTAGCTCAAGGATTTAGGTCCGGTCAAATATTTTTTGGGAATTGAATGTGCCCGTTCTACTTCGGCTATGGTACTGTGCCAACGTAAATATGCTCTAGAGATCTTACGTACATGAGGCCGGGCTTTTGGGGTGTAAACCGGCGGAAACGCCGTTACCCACGACGCATGCACTCGGCCGGTCGACCACTGCTGCCTTGCACGACAGCGCGCGGTAACGCCGTCTCGTAGGGCGGTTGATCTATCTCACCATTACTCGACCGGATATTTGTTATTCTGTCCGTGTATTATCTCAGTTTATGCAGACCCCTACTCTAGATCACATGAATGTCACCATGCGTGTTCTTCGGTACATCTAGGGTCATCCGGGTCAGGGCATCTTTTTCAGTGCTAACATCAATTTACAAATCTCCGCTTATTGTGATTCTGATTGGGCTAGTTGCCCATTGTCCCGTCGGTTTGTTAGCGGGTATTTTATCATGTTAGGGACTTCTCCAGTATCATGGAAGACGAAGAAGCAAACCACCGTAGCTAGATCTTTTGCATAGGCTGAGTACAGGGCTATGGCAAATGCTTGTGTGGAAGTCCGCTGGATGCGAGGGATTCTTATTGCCTTAGGTGTTCCTATTTTGTATCCTCCCCAATTATATTGTGACAATCAGTCAGCTTTGTACATTGCAGCTAATCCAGTTTTTTCCATGAATGAATGGAGCATGTGGATGTTGATTGTCACACAGTTTGAGAGAGTGTCCAGCGGCGTGAGGTGTCGACGAGATATGTTCCGACACGATACCAGTTGGCAGATATCTTCACTAAACTGTTGGCCAAACCTATTTTTGATTTTTTGTTGTGCAAGTTGGGCATTCAGGATCTTCATTCGCCAACTTGAGGGGGAGTGTTAGCGGGTATTTGTATTTAGTTTGTATTGGGCCCACTTTGTAACCTAGCCCGTTATGTATTCTTGTATATATACGACTTCTATTGATTAATGAAAGCAGATCAGTTTTTACCAATTTCTACATTACTCTTCTATATATACTAGTGGTATTTCATTACTTTTTCCAGTGTGGGACCTCCAACATCTTTGGTGCTCTGCATGGGGTTCTTACATGCACCAAGGACATACTCTACTCTTTCTTAATTAGACACTTTATAACTCAATTTACCTCCTCTTCGAATACTATTCCAGGTAGACTATGGGTTATAGAGTGATACATTAAAGTAGCTAGCAAAAAAACCTAATAAAGAAATCTTTTTATAAAAAAAACTTTTTGCAAATAAATAAATAAATTAAATCAAAAGCAAATCACTACTATACGGAAATACCTGAAAAGCCAAAGGGTTCATGACACAATAATAAGAACAATAATAACGACATGCACTTTGGCATTGGCTTTCCCAACCCTACCCCTCCATTGCCTGTATAAATACCTACCCAATCTTCCCTTCCCATTTCCCATTCCAATTTTCTAGCAATAATTAACAATTAATAATTAATTTATCTATTATATATCTCTCTAAATACATATATAATTTATAGAGAGAGAGAAGAGAGAGATTTCTTAGTTACTCTTAAAGGAGCAACACCATGGCTCTCTCTGCACATAACTTGACTTTTGCTTTTGGAGTTTTTGGTATAGTTAAATTTCATTAATTTCTTTATTTTTTTCCTTTAATTTCTACTCCTTTTTGCCAAAATTAAATTAATGTTTTGCCTTTATAGTCATTTTATTGTTTATGTATGCAACTAATCATTATTCATATATAGTTAAAAGTGTTGTGCGGCCATGTAAATTAAAGTGTGAAGGTGTACACCAGCAATTAATAAGGTTAATTATATTATTAAAAACAAAAAATTTGTTGTTGAAACAAATTGAGATATTGTTTGCCACAACATTTTGCAAAAATTAAATATGTGAACTTATTATTATAGGAATATATATGCATGTGATCCAGCATGTATTAGAAGAGTCCTAAAAGAAAACATTTACTATTATTATTAATTACTAGCATTCTTTTTGGGCAAATTAAACATTTTTTTAATGAACTAATAAAGTTTCAATTGTCGTCGTTTAACCTTAGTCAAACTTCAACAGTTTCTCCTCCCAAAAGTTAAAACAGAAAATGTTTTACAGAATAGAGGCTATTTTATCAGAATATCTCTTTTTTTTTTATTTTCCTTCAAATTCATTATAACTATTTGAATTGCCCTTTTCTTAGCTGCAAAGTGTACTTTGCACTTGTCGAACTTTTTGCATGTTGTTTGAGTTTCTCAACAAAGACCTCATCATCTCGACATATATAGTAAACGTTCAAAAATATTGCAATTTATGCATGATCATATATCTTTCTTCCCGTTTGACTTTTTAAAATCATTAATACAATATTTCGATCTTTAATATATCTTTGTTTATATATTTAATTGACACATATCACTAAATATGATATTTATAAATCTATGGATAACTAAATTATTACTATGTCACAATTCAGTATTTTCTTCGTCTCACAATTGATTACCATGTTACTATTCTACCTTACTTTTTGAAAAACTTTTATTAATTTGCATATGTTTGACAATATAAGACATTTTTTAATAGTATGTAGTAAGTTATTTTTTATTTTTATGTTAATTTGTAAACAAAATAAATTTAAAATACTCAATGTTTTGCACATGGATATGGAAGTGTGTAATCAAATATGAGACGGAAAAATTACTAAAACAGGGTACAATTTTATCAAAATTTATGGTCAACGCTTAAATTGTTGATCAGTTAAGATATATAGATGAAGAAAAAACCCAAAAAAAACTTTTTTAAATGCTATTGACTCTAATAGTACACAACTTATTAGAAATTTAGAATGGATCTTTTTGTTGGGAAAGTATTCTATATTATTCTCTCCCGTAAATATGATACAAATACAATCTTCACTTTATATTATTCTCTAGTAGCTACTTAAATAAATAACATAGCTTGGAATATTCTGTTTTTAATTATATTAATTCCTGGAATTTTTTTAATTCCTTATTTGCAGGAAACATCATCTCGTTCATCGTCTTTCTTTCTCCAATGTACTGTGAGCCATCTTTTAGTGTTTCGTTTTTTAGATACATATTTTCAACCTTTTAATAGGTTGATTAACACCCACTCCTCCCCATACTTCCAATCATACCCCTTCTTTAACTGGTTATTACTATTATTATTTATTTATTTTGTTGGTATTATTATTATTCTTATTATTATACTACCTTCATCCCGTATCTGTTATGTTTTGACTTTTTTCAGTCAACAATTTTCTATTTTTGACATATAATTAAATAAAATAAATATTGTATTTTAATTAGATAAAATAATATTTTGAAAAATTTTATATAATAAATACCCGGATTTTTTGGTATTATAAATATAATAAAATTATTTTTTATTAATATCTAATATCATTTTTATTTAGTTTGAGGTCAACGTTTACCAGTTTTGATAAAAAAAAATAAAAGTGGATTAATACCCAAGGACACAGGAAGTATTACTATATTATTATTATTATTATTATTATTATTATTATTATTATTATTATTATTATTATTATTATTATTATTATTACTACTACTATTATTATTATTATTGTAATTATTATTATTATTAATTATAATTATAATAATAATAATAACAATAAATATAATAATTTGTAATTCATAGCACTAAAAAAGGTACTTAATAATTTAAGGAGTAGTAATAAAAAAGGACGACGGTTGTATTTAATTATGTACATATTTTAATATTATTTTTGTTACATGCATGCAGACCAACATTCTATCAGATGTACAAGAAGAGATCAACAGAAGGATATCAATCAATTCCATATGTGGTTGGACTGTTTAGTGCCATGCTTTGGATATACTATGCATTTCTCAAAACCCAAAACACCACTCTTCTCATCACCATCAACTCCTTTGGTTGTTTCATTATGACCATTTACATTGCCTTCTTCCTCTTCTATTCCTCCAAGAAAACCAGGGTACTTATAATATTTTAAAACTATGTTTCAAAATAAATTTATTGATATTATAAATTTATATGATGGCGCGGTCTGATTAATGGATGCGCGCAGAGGGACACGGCAAAGATTCTTGTTTTGTTTGTGGGGTGCGGGTCGGGGGCTATCGTGCTCGTAACTCAATTCCTGTTCAAAGGCCCGATCCGCGTCGAAGTCGTTGGATGGATTTGCCTCGTTTTTTCCTTGTGCGTCTTCGTCGCTCCACTCTGCATCGTGGTAAGTGGGCCCCGCCTCTTAAGGCAGGGCTGAAAGAAAATTTGATAATTTAAAGAGAAAAAAGTACACATATATATACAATACTCCCTCCGTTCCATAAAATAATTTCCCTTTCATTTTTTTCCAATTCCTTAAAACACTTCCACTTTCTATTAAAAAACCACTTTTTTCCCTACTTTTTCATACCATACCTATCACATCATACTTTTTCACTAATAACCAAACTATCACATCTTACTTTTACCCATCACATCAAGGGCAAAATTGAAAAATTACACTTTCCTTATTTTGGCTCATAGTCAAAATGAGAAGGGTTTAAAGTAACAGAGGGAGTAGTTCTTAAAATATTGCATATGATTAATTATATTATATCTATTTATGGTGTGGTTTAATTTTGTTTTTGTTTGCAGAGACAAGTGATTAAAACCAAGAGTGTGGAAAACATGCCTTTGCTCCTCTCAGTTTTCCTTACTTTCAGTGCTGTCACTTGGTTCTTCTATGGCTTCTTCCTAAAAGACATTAACATTGCCGTAAGTTCTTCATAACTTTATTATGTATATTTCTCAAAAAAAAAAAATCTACCAATTAAAACACAACTTATACCTAAATACGGAGTATAATTTGGGTAATTTACGTAAATAGGACTTAAACATATCATTTTTTTCTAAATAACTAGGACCAGTCCTATCTACTCTAACGTTTAGCAATGGAAAGTGCCAAAATGTCTTGCCTTTGAAAAAAATGACTAATTACCATTATTAGAAAAGATTTGGATAGTCATTGAAATAATCCGTCATTATCCAATACGTGTTGCTAATGACCACATTCATAGAGTCATTCGTATAATCAGTCATTATCCAATACTTCTTGCTAATGAGGGTATATATGGCAGATTATATACAATTATGTGCTATAAAGGAAATAAAACATACTTAGTTCTATTCAGAGAAATGTACTATCTTTTAGTCTTATACGGAGCAAATTTTTTACTCCGTATATAATTTTCTATGTTTTTATATCATAAATAAGAGTTGACACTGCAAACACCGCAATTTAGCATTGTGTAGTGTTAGCATGTCACAATATTTTTTTGGCATTATTTGTTGGCATGCATTGTAAATTGTATTTTGGTATAAAATAATGACATCTTATTATGGTCTATGAGGTTAGTCCAAAGTTAATATTTTTTGGTCAAAACCATCACAAATAAAGTCCTAATTAGACAAATGGTAGGTATATAATGGTGACATATATCACAGGTGCCAAATGTATTGGGGTTCTTCTTTGCAATTGTACAAATTGGGCTATACATGATGTACAAGGAGAAGAAGGGAGAGAGGGGGGTAAAAGAGCAAAGGCTGCCCGAAGTGGCACTGCCCAAGCCAGTTATAATCCTCGAAGATGACACGACGAGCAACAACGACAACAACAACAAGCGAAAGCTGCCCGAGCTGACCGAGGAGCAGATCATCGACATCGTCAAGCTGATCCAGAAGAGCGGAGGGGCGGGAGACCATAATAACGCGGCTGCCCCTGCTGCCCCGTCGCCGTTCGTCGCTGCCCCGAGGCTTCAAGCTGTTGAAGTGTGAGGTCATGGAAAGATATATATATATATATATATATATATATATATATATAACTAATCATTATTAAGATGTAGTGTATGCATATGTATACATAATAATATATAATAAATATTTATACATAAATGTGTTTGAGAATTTTGATTTGTTTGGATTTCCATATGATCCTCTCATCTAGCCTGCTACTACTCTGTAACACCTCTGTCTACCCTTTTACTCCAGCATTATATAATTGGATTTGGTGTATGTATGTTCAATGCATTCATTTTAATACTTAACTACCATATTATTTGTTTAATTTTGACTTTTTGCAGTCAATCATTTTTTATCTTTAACCTCAAATTAAATACAAATTATATGGTACATTACTTAGATAAAATAACATTTTGAAAATTGTATAAAATAATAACGGAAAAATATTTTTGTTTTGATTGTCTTGTTCAATACAAAGAACCAACTCTCTTTATGTAGGAAGAAAGCAAAGCAAATAAATTTCTACTCCTACCATAATTTTATTTCTTCTAAAACAAGTAGTATATCAAAATAGGAAAGTGAAATTTGCAGTGAATAGGACTAAAACATAAGTCATTTCTCAATGTAGGACTCAAACTTTTTTATTCTCTAAATAGTGAAGTACTTAATAATGACTAGATAGAAGAATAACGTCCAAGTGATGCTAGACATTTAGTTGAATAATGACTAATAGATAATGGCCAAAGGTCCAAGATTGAAAAATAAAAATATATGGTCCTATATTGAGAAAGTCATTATATTTTAGTCCTATTTAGGTAAATTGGCCTTCTTTTCGAACATCCTGGATAAGTGTAAAAATAGAGATAGTACCAAAATATGCTCTCTATATTTTTATTTCTAAAATACGAGTTTGCGATATGATAATGTAGGATAGTATATGAACATTTCACAATATTATATATATATGTGTGTGTGTGTATAGGGGCATGATTGATCACATTGTATATGCATTTTAATTCATATTTTTAGATTAAAAAGATGAAACTCTTTTTTTGGTATACTTTTTTATATTTTACTCTTACTTTAGTCTTTCTCTCAAGATTTTTATTAAAAATTACTTCTTCTGTCCTAAAACTATCTTCTCGTTCACTATCTATTGTATTGTTACCATAGTTGTTATTCTACTATGATTAGAACACTCTCATGTAATCTCTATAAATAGGGATATCCTTCAATATTTAATAAGACCAATTATTATCAAATTGTATCATGGTATTGTAGATAAGATTCTCTAAAACTTAGACTCTTCTTTAAGACTGAGCACATCCCCGGTCTCTGTTTACGGCGGTCGATTGTCCGACAGCATGGCGTCACCGACCAAAAAAATTATGTGTCTAATCGAAGAACGGAAAATTTACATTTGTCTATATTTTTCTAGAGATCGAGAGCATGGAAAGCGATAGAGAAGCAGAGAACGGTCCACAAGAAGAAAAAAATAAACTCCTTATCCTCGTTTCAATCGTCAACACTCTCGGCATGAAAAAACTTGGCAAACATAATCTCAAGCTCATTCGTCATGCAACGAAGATCCGACTCTCTACTTCTAGAGGTTATCCTCACAAAACTATTTCTGCCAACTTAATTCTAGTACATGTGCTCTAAGCTGCTCCTCATTAGGAATATTAGAAAATCGGAAATAAATATTATATTTAATCACGTTCCTTATTATATTATTTTCGTTATTGTATTATTACCATAGTTGTTCTCTTACTATGATTAGAAATCTATAATGTAATCTCTATAAGTAGGGATGTATCCTTCAATATTCAATAAAACAGATTATTATCAAATTGTATCGCCATTATTAGAAAAAGTAGTTTTTCATTTACACAGGGTAGCTGATCGAAATGACAACATTATTAACCTCATGTTAAATTTGTTACGTTGAGGAAATTAAAAGGGCAGTGTGGTTACTACCGATTAAAAAGAGTGTTAATAAAAGAAAAAACCAAAATGATGCAATTAAGAAATCATCAATGTTTAGGTGCTATTTTGAGGACCTGTTTGGGAATATCATTAGCGTTTTTGATAAAAATTTAACGGTGCAGATTACTTTGAAAACGCTAACGATAAACAATGCCCGTAGATAGCCCGACCTTTTCAAAACGCTAACGCTAATCGTTAACGCTATTCCCAAACAGGCTCTCTGTAAAATTCACAAACGCTATATATGTGCAGTGAGAGAATCATAGAAGATTCTAGTGAGAGAATCATAGAACAAAAGTGATTCTTCTTTGTGATTTATTTTTGTTTTCTTCCGGGACATTATTCTTTAATATTCTCCATACATTAATCACAGCCTTAATTGACTTTTAGTCTCCCTATCCCCGTAAATTAAGCAATGACACATGACAAAGATGCAATATAATCCCACAAACTAAGCAAAGACCAAGATATACGGAGTATGATATATCAACAGGGAAATAGATTGCGCCAACCATAAGTTCGCCTGCCAATGAGATTTAGGTGACCTCACTCAACACCAATTTGGGTAAAGCTATTTCTACCCCATTTTGTACACTTCAGGAATGAATCAATATTTTGTATTGGTGTAATGCTAATTTTTTATAAACGCGCAAACACTTTATGTTAGTGTAAATTTTTGTTAACGTACCAACACTTTGTGTCAGTGTGAACCAAATATTGGTGCATAGCTTTGTGTGCAAATGAGGTACAAATTTTGGGGTACATGTAGCATGCTCCATTTGGCAATGGATAAAGCTATTTCTACCCCAAATTTTTGTACCCCATTTTGTACACCGCAGGTTTGCACCGACATTTTGTGTTGGTGTAAAACTAATTTTTGTTAACGCATCAATACTTGTGTCCATGTAAATTTTTGTTAACGCACCAACACTTGTGTCGGTGTAAACCATCAAAATGTTTGTGTATAACTGCGGTGTACAAATGGGATACAATTTTTGGTGTAAGTGTAGCATGGCCCTTTGGAAATTTAGACGAATTCTATTCAAAAGAAGATGCTATCTTTGTGCAGCATATTTGTTCAATTCGATTTTTTCGAATCAATTAAGATAAAAATTTGAATTTCTATTAAACAAAAAGTGTAATGATCCGGTTCCAGTGGCACCGCTAGTGGCACCGTTCTCCGTTGTCACTAGAACCGGGCCGAAATTGTAATGTATATTAGCATAAAAATAATTTTACTAAATTTATCTTCTTGAAAATTTTCAATTTTTTTAAAACAAACAAAATGCATTAAATTTGAAGAGGAACAAAGTCACGAGGGGAAGAATCCTAATATAGAATAGAAGTCTGTCAGTAGGAAGCAGGAAGCAGAAGTAGCAGGAAGAGAGTAAGCACTAAAATTAGAAGATTGAGGAATAGAATTAAAGGAAAAATAACTAAATCTTTGCATAAGTTTCCTGCAGTCCGAACTAGTGATGCCAGTATAAGAACGATCGTCCATTGAGGAGGTTCACCATATTGTGACATAAGATTGCACAATCAGAAAGTACCCGACAGAAGATACCCCACGAAGCTTTAACCAAATGAGCACCTCTTTCAATTCGCAGCCAATGATGTCTCTGCCAATAACGGACACAAGCAGCGAGAGAGGGGTCCATTCACAACCCCTAAGAAAGCTCTGTTAAAAGAGTAGAGGACAGCAACAAATGTACCTAAACTAGAAGCATGTGAGAATCTTGCATCAACATAGAAGATAGGGTAACAACTGAGTGATGTCTCTCCAAACTGTTATCGTTCATCGAGGAAAAGAGAATGAATTAGGGCTGACTTCCATGCTGCCAATCTTACCCGTGTCGTGGTGCAAGTGACACGAGGGGTTGGCAATTTGTTCTCCTAGACAACTAAATTTCATTCCTCCCAAATATTGTGCATAACCCCAACAGCCAGCTCTAATTCCTCATGGCTCAATACACTTCAAGTCGTTTGTAACCGCTCTGGGAAGTCTAGCCTTGACGCATTAAGCAACGGCAATCTAGATTCACTCCACACACGCACAACATAGACACAAGTGACAAGGAAATGCATTACAGTCTCCACGAGTAGTCCGCAAACAGAACACAAGGGATCCACGTCAACTTTCCTAGAACGAATATTAGTGGTGGTGGGAAGAATATCCCTAGCGGCTCTCCAGATAAAGGTCCTCCATTTAGGGGGAACCTTCAAGCTCTAAATCCTAGACCAAGCAGTGAAGCACGACAAGTGGCCACTTTCTTCTCCCATTAGAATATTGTACCCACTTTTAACGGAATAGCACCCCTTCAAGTCTCCATGCCAAACCCAAGCATCTTCATAGTTCGGGCTCATGGAGATCCGCATGATGCTATATATTAACTTCATCTGCCAAAAACAATTCGCATAGTAGGTGAAGGTCCCAATCACCCGAGGCTGGGTCTATCAAGCAATTCACTGTAGTACCACTAAGATGGTCCGGCATAAAAGAACAAATAATCGGATGACCATAACAATGCAACCAAGGATGACGTCAAACAAGTATGCTTGTGAGAGGCCATAATACTTTTGGAAAGTCAACATAAAAATATCCATCCCTTAAATTTCCTAAAAGTCAAAATAGGAACATTTTTTTGAGACAAAAGAAGTATATTTTTGTCTGAAACAATTTTACAATTTATCTGATTAAAATAAAAATGCATTCCTTTTTTTAGGTATTATATTTAGATTTTTTTAGTTGTCAACTCATATTAATTAATTGCTCAATCGACATTCAAAATGTCATATACTAGTATATAGCTAAGGTGGTAGCATCGAGTAGCTGTGTAAAATATACTCTCTTCGTCCACTTACGATTAATTTTACACGATATTTTTTTTTACGAAATCCGACTAATACTCTTCGACAGGGTTTGCATATTTAAGATTGAAAGTCTCACAACATATGGTGGGATCTGATTTTACACGAAACTTAATGTAAGATTAAATGTAGATGATTTACCAAATTTGTCCTTCTCAATGAGTATAAAGGAAGGATTTGATTATTTAAAATTAGCAAAAAAGGAAATAGAAAGAAAGATAATGGATATGAGAAGAACGTGTACATAACCCATTGTTGGATATCGAAATATTAATATAAATTGGTTCTTTTCTTGAAATGTTCATGTGAAATTCTCCAACTCAACAAGGAAAAGTGAATAGTCTCTTAAGATTGAAGGCAAACATTAATTCTTTTTTTTTCGATTGGACAAAATGTAACTTTTCTTACTCCCTCCGTCCCAAAAACAACCTCATTATTTGCCTTTTTGTCAAATTGTGCAACACTTTAACCACAAATTAAATATATTTTCTTTTTTATAATTAAATATTATAAAATTTTGATTTATCAAAACTATATTTTAAAATGAATCTAATTTTACTAACCTACATTATAACTAAATATACTTTTTTTACACAATTTGCGGATGCTCAGCTCACCAAATTCAAGCATGATTTTGAAAATAAAGAGCTTGTACCCAGAGACAAGATTTAGCTGACTCAACATGATATTTCTACATACAAAGCACTATCCGCGTGGAAAATGTGAATTTGCATACGTTCAGTACATCATTTCAATTTAGGGTCCGTTTGATACACAGAATTGATAGAATTAGAATTGAATTGGAATTAAAATTCCATGGAATTCAATTCCATAGAATTGAATTCACCAATTCTTATTCATTTTTTGTACTACCAATTCCAAATCTACATAATTTTTGTGCTACCAAACATGAGAATTGGAATTAAAGTCCTTAATTCCAATTCCATAGTTTGAATTCCGTGTACCAAACGGATCCTTAGTGTAATTTCCTAAAAACCCTCCTTTATGACGCAGGGGTTTCCACTTCCCACGTACATATAGGCCTTGTTTGGATGTTGACTGTCATTTAGGGTTTCTTACCTTTTGAAATCATTTTATTTACAAATTGGTATATCAATAAGCTATAAAAATCACATATTAAAAAATTACATCAAAAGTTCTACAAAACAAGAGGTGACAAGAATATTTTATTTTATCAAATACTTGGTGAAATCGCGTAAACAAACAAAAGTTATCGAGAGGAGAGAGAAAAAAAGATTGTAATCTATTTAGGGAC
The DNA here is from genome assembly GCA_900332095.2 of Cuscuta campestris. Classification (NCBI taxonomy): domain Eukaryota; kingdom Viridiplantae; phylum Streptophyta; class Magnoliopsida; order Solanales; family Convolvulaceae; genus Cuscuta; species Cuscuta campestris. The sequence goes on from OOIL02001262.1 coordinate 536,287, forward strand.
GGAGGGAGTACATAAATATGGAAGGGTTTCAGTGGCCACGGAAGTCACTGTCGCAATTCTGACACCTACGATGTTCCGTTCATAAAATTGATGATTCCTACCCCTGGCCTCCTAACTTCCCCAGTAAACCCCGTGCCCAATCCCGACCCCAACTCATCCCCGACGTACGTCAATTGCACCCTTCAATTTTAGTTGACTTTGAGGTCAAAACTTTAGACTTTAAAGTCAACTATACTTGGAGGGTGCAATTGATGTAGGTGGGGGATGAGTTGGGGTCGGAACTGTACCGGGGGTTAGGAGGGATAGAAATTATCAATTTTACAATTGGAGTATCGTAGGGGGATAGTGGCTTCCGAGGCCACTGAACCCAACCTATATAAATATACTACCCGCGTTCCTGATTATTTGTCCAATTTTGAGTTTTTGCAATCAAAATTAACAAACTTTGACTACTCATTAAATAAAATTGAGATTATATTTGTTTTTTATACTCCGTAGTATTTTCAAAATACTGTCTTATCTAATCAATTAATATATTTTAAAAATTTTTATTTAATTATAGATCAAAGATCGAATGTAGTTGAATGCAAAAGCATTGAAACTAGATAAATAATCATGGACAAAGGTAGTATATTCATTATCTTCTATATTTGGAAACTATTCCACAAATATAGAGGACCACGGATACGTCCTCAAAGGACTTATTATGAAATACTTTCCAGATATAGAGGACCAAGAATAGAATACTTTCTCAAAGTGGGCTATACGTGAAAACTCTCATGTTATAGAGGGTGTTTTTAGGAAATTACCCTTCTTCAGTCTATCAATCGAACAGAAGCGATTGCGGGTATTGCATCCCTTAACTTTTGTGTTAGAGCGACGCGCACCGTCATCACGGTGGATGCGGGCCCACGAAGGCGGACCGTGACAACGTACTCTTCGATCTGCACGAGTTCCAACTCTCCGCCGCCTGCACCAACCAAATACGGTCTGATCTCTGCAAGGAGCTGAAGAATAAGGCATTGCAATTATAGAGTGCTGGCAATGCTGCAAATAAAAAGTATGTTAAGTTATGATAAAACGGGCCGGTTCTATGGCCACTGCTTTCCAGTGGCCACGGAAGCCACTGTTCCGATTCAGACACCTACGGTGCTCTGTTCGTAAAATTGATGGTTCCTGCCCCTCCTAACTCCCCCAATAAAGCCCCTGCCCAGTCCCAACCCCAAAAACCCTTGGAATATACACTATGCATAGCTCTCATCCCAGCCAAGAGAAAGCTTGAAGAACACTTTTGAATCATGTTTGGTTCAAAGAGTTCAGAAGGGAAAAGAAAAGAGAATAGTAAGGAAAATCAATTTTAGTGTAGTTAGAAAGGAAAAGAAAATGCCAGAAAAATAGTGTTAACTTGAAAATGTGATTTTCTTTTCATTTTGTGAGAAAAGGGAAACAAAAACAACAAACTCCACCCTCCCTACCCCCCCCCCCCCACTCCCCCAACCAAACATAGTGTTAGTTTTTTTTTTTGTCCAAGCAGCAGGCAAGTTTGCCCAGTTATTTTATAGAGACTTTCTAACTGCAAAACATTTTTAGTTTTTCTTATAACTTCCTCTGTCCAAACTGAGTTAGTTGTCCACTTATCCTAATTCCTCAGATTTAAGAAAATGGGGTAATTGGCAATGTTGNCCCCCCCCCCCCCCACTCCCCCAACCAAACATAGTGTTAGTTTTTTTTTTTGTCCAAGCAGCAGGCAAGTTTGCCCAGTTATTTTATAGAGACTTTCTAACTGCAAAACATTTTTAGTTTTTCTTATAACTTCCTCTGTCCAAACTGATTAGTTGTCCACTTATCCTAATTCCTCAGATTTAAGAAAATGGGGTAATTGGCAATGTTGACCACTGCTGGCAACAAGCTAAATATGCTTTTTAGAAGCATTTCATATAATTACCCATCAGTAAATCAATTATTACCTTCTCAATATTTTCCTCATTCAGCTCGAGGCCAATCTCGGCGTCCTGAATCTGCTCAACAGCTTCAATTTCTGGGATTTTATCGCGAAGGCGGGTTTCGATCCCCATCTTCAATGTCAATGCAGAACTCGGGCAGGAGCCACAAGCTCCGTGTAGCTTTAGCACAACAACAAGGCCATCAATCTCATGCAGAGCCACATTCCCTCCGTCAGCCATTAAGCCAGGTCTCACTTCATCCAGAACCATTTCAATGTTTTCCTCAGTGAGAGGAAGCACAGAAATAGGTGAAACCACCACACCTTCAAGATAGAGAAGCAGACGTAAATCAGAACAGCAATTTATTACTTCCTCTGTCCCATAAAACTTTTCAGAGACGAAAAGAGCCACGCCCTAAAAATGGGTAATTTTGATATCATTTTCTAATTATGACTAGTCTATCCTACGCATCATATCCTACCTTATAATATGGTAGCTATTACGATATTCAATTATAATACTATAATTTTGTTATGTGTATTACTAAAATATTATAGTTTATATAATTTATTTTGGTAGGGACAATGCCCATTTCTTTCATATCGTCCACGGTTCGCAAGTTGGTTTTCCTTTGTCATATCGTCCACGGTTCGCAATACTAAATGTCATTGATCACTAGTGTTAGAGCTTGGTACTAAGGTTTGATAACACTGATGATGAATTTATTTATTAGAATCATATCTAAGGAAAAAAAAAGAAAAAAAAATATCTAAGCAGAAAAGCAATAGATATGGAAGTTTGAACAGTCTGCAAGAATAAGTAACATACTAGAAAGGCTGTACATTTTAAACTGAAAGGGTTGGTGTAAACCATATTAAACTAGCAACAATAACGTGGAAAGTAATAAACATATAGAGATACAAGACAAACATTGAGCTGAGCTCATGACGGAGGACAGAACAACGTAGTGGTTCATGGAAAGCAAGGCTAAACTAAAATGATGTTTCCAAAACCAATCCGACCCAAACAACCTACTTGGAAATAGAATCCTTTACTTTACCTCTAAACCAAAGAATAGAGAAACTGTTCCTGTGAAGGCCCCTGACAAGTAGTGAAAGATAGTACGAACATTGTAACAGTACGAAGCACGAAAAAAGAAAGAAAATCAGGGGAAAGATCATAAAAGTAGGGAAAGGCAAGGAGGGAAAGCAAAGTAGCAAGGAGACAAGCACACAAAGTACCAGACAACATACACTCCAAACCACACTGGCTCACAAGCCCTACAAGGATTCTCCTACCCTAATACGATGTCTGTAGGAAACATTCTCAGATGTCATGTCCAAAGAGAGGTTTGAAGTCGCCAAATACAAGCTCAACTGCACATCCTAAGTTCAATGTGGTCTGCCTCTTCCTCTAGTTCCTTCAACCAAAATGCTCTCCACCATTTTCACTTGTCCATTTGTGTCTCTGTAGTGGATGTGGCACAACCACCACAACCACCACAATCTGTGTTATCTCTTACTTTTTCAGTAATACGTGCCACTCCTAACTTTGTACGGAAAACAGCATTTTCTATTTTGCCTAACATGGTACGACCACTAATTCACCACAACATCCTCATATCCACCACTTCCAACTTGCGCTCATGTGCATTTTTACCACCCAACGCTAAAATGAATACATCATAGCCGGGCGAATGGCTTCCTATAGAATATTCCTTCAGTGTGGCATTGTTGTCAATCTAGCTCTCTTTGTGTTCACCGTTTCATCAACTCAGCTACCAATGCAATTTTGTCCATAAATAGGCAAAATAGCATACATAACGGTATGCTCTCCTGGAATCCAGTAGAAATCACATCCAAGATCAAAATAGAGAGATATAGGCTCATGGTTGATCCTAATGCAGCCCGAATTCCAGAGTGAAAAAATGTGTCCTCTACGGGGTCAGAGATACATATCTCCCCTCATGCACATCCATGACACCCCCATATCCTCCAAACTCTTACCTCACGTAGTACACTATCTATCATAAGCCTTCTCTAGGTCTGTAAACACTATGTGCTAGTTTTTACTACACTAAATTTCTCCCTAAGGCTCATGAGAATGTGGATTGCCTCAATTGTTTACCTTTCTAGCATGAAACCAGATTTTTTCTATTAAATTCAGTCTCAAGTTGCACCCTAGATTGGTTTCATGGCGTGGCGAAGTTGCTTCATGCCGCAATAGTTACTATTACTTTGTGTGCCGCCTTTGGCTTTACAGAGTGGCATCACCACACTGAGCTTCCACCCTTCACGCACCTTGGCAGTTTTGGGATGGTGTTAAAGAGGCTTGTCACCCATTGCACCCATTGCTCTCCCTCTTCCGCCAACCACCGCTATGCCTCAAAGGGATCTAATTTCGGCACAGTGCCTTAATCATTTGTATTTTTAAGTGCACCCATTAGACTCACTAATACATTTACAAGGTTGTCGTTGTGCAATTTTCAATCTCTTACTCCCTACATTAAAAAACTCCCCCACCTCTCCATAATGGCACCATCCTTCACCTGAAGTCTAGAACCGCTCACCCTTAATGTACCATACGATCAATGGCAGATCCAGAAATAAATTTCACTGGTGGCACATATGTTATTTGTTGCAAGCGAATCTTAATTAATTGTTTTTCCTTGACTGGAAAAGTCCTCTTTTGGGTACTTGAGGACGTTTGTACACTCAAATCCTTCGTAAATTTTTTGAAAAGTTAGTGTTAACAAATTAAAATTACATTTGTCTTCCAATAGTCAAATCTTTTATAAATATTGGAAGAGCATGTTGGTGTCATTACAGTTCACACCCCTCTTGTAAGGATTCCACTGGGGGCAAGTGCCCCCCCCCCAATATACAAGTAAATCGGTCAATGCTTACAGTACCTAAATCTCGACACCCCTCTCTTGCTTTCACAAGTTTGTAAATATCAATATTCTCTTCTTGGTCTATAAATGTCTGAACATTTCCCCATACGCCTTTTCTTTTACGACCACCACTATTTTTTCCTCTCATTGAGCATCCTTAATCAATATATGTTTCTTTCACCCTTACTCATCTCCTCCCCCCCTAACATTCAAAGAGCTCTTTAAAACACTTTTGGTTGACATTGACCTTAGCTTGTCATCTTCATTTCACCACTAGGAATCCCTTTGGTCCCTCTCCCTTGGTCCTCTTAGATGCCATCCCTAGCATAACCTTGGTAGAATCTCTAATGGTGTAGACCATGATTTCAAGCCACATATAATGCATTAATCAAGTCACTTTCAATGTCAATCGAGCTAAAGGAGTCACTATTTAGAAGGTTTTGGATTCAAGTAAATAATGGACGAAATCAAAATATCACATTAAACTTACATTGCTCTTACTTCTATGAAGTTTTGGATAGTATATGCATCAAGAGTCTAACATAAACAACATCTCTGTTTTTAAAGGGGTAAGAACGTGTACAGCTAGACCCCTGCCCCATAGACCCCAACAGAGTTGACATTATATCGAGTTGTTGTAATTGATTAACTGTATACGGAGGATGATATCCTTAAATGGGGTAATGGTGAACTTGCTATTTGCAAGGCTTATGAAGTGATTAGAGATGCGGATTCTATTTGCCTCTCTTCCAAACTGATCTGGGAAAGCCTGCAAATCCCCAAGATTACACTTTTCTTATGGAAACTTTTTAATAAAGCCCTCCCCTTCCCTAACAACTTAACAACATTGGGCTTTAATCTCCCTTCCCAATGCAGGCTATGTCATAAACATATGGACTCTGAGTCTCACACTCTCTTTAACTGTGAGTTTGCTAGGCAAATATGGTCTTATTTTGCAGCTATAGTTGGTGAACCAGCACCAAGGAGAGAGCTTTCTGTAACCCAACACTGCCTGGAGTGCCTTCTCTCCTCAACTGGGAGAACCATGGAAGAGAAACTCAGAATCTTGCTTCCTGGTCTGCAGGACTATCTGGAAGCAATATAATGCTTGCTTGTATGATGGAGCTGCTCCCAAGGTTACAAGTGCTATTGGTCAGGTGACTAGACTGCTGCAGCATTGGAGTCTGATCCATAATAAGGCAAATTGGTTCCATTTCAGTTGTGGCCATACCGCCATAGAAGCTTGGCCATTTCCCCGTCTCCCCAAACCTTGTAGTAGTTTGTTGCTTTTGATTTCTTGTAATCTCCTTTCACCTGGTTGTACATTCTACACTCTATAATAAATTATCTTATTTCAAAAAAAAGTAGGGGGTGTACCCAGGTTCATTGCCAATGGAAGTAGATGAGTCATGTTAGGAAAAGTTTTAGCTTTGGGTAAATA
>OOIL02001262.1:542687-577166 GCA_900332095.2 Cuscuta campestris
AAAAAACCCAATGGAGTTGGTATTGATTTGGGTTTGTTTTTTGTTGTTGTTGTTGTAGTAGAGGGTTTACCATTGTATAAACAAGGCCACAATTTGTTGAGTTAAGTTTGTTCATTGTTGAGAAAAAGGCAGATACGAAGCACTTCCACTCCCCACTATCTTTGTTCATTTTTTCCATTTGTATTTGCCTCACAATCTTTGTTTCACTCCATATCTAATTGGTCTTACGTCATCCTTATTTTATCCACTTTATATATTTAAGATCAGCCACACAATTCCACTTTGTTTGGGTGTCAACCCCCCATGTCCCCAACTTAGTGGGATGGATGGAATACAAGGGTGTTGGTTAACAACTTCCATGTCATTTTGCAAACAATCAGCAATTTTGGCTTAATTAAAAATGCCTTAAATTATAAAATTAACAGGAAACACTCTGTGTTAGCTACCTGCACGCTTTCTACCTTGACCATTCCACTTGAATCCAGTGAGCTGTTTAATGTGAAATCCCTCGTTTAAAAATGAACTCCGTGTCAAATATAAAGAGCCTCTCCTGGAAAGAAGATCCTATGGACAAATTAAGCTATTGGCAATAGTCAATATATTTACTTATTTTAAGAGAAAGAAAATCAAAGATTCCATTTACAACTTGAAAAGATGCATACCTCGATGAAGAATGAATAAAACCATTCGTATAAAGTGTTGAACTTGCACTCATCATGAACTTCACAGTCTGTACATTAAAGAAGCTTAAGATTTCATTTCGCAAATGAAATGGTAGAATATGCAATTATGCATGAATGCATACATACAAGTAGGGCTGGGACATGAAAATGCCAACAGCCTCAAAGAAGCAATGCAATGTTCACAAGTCTGTCTCATTTCATGAATCAAACGAAGGAAACTGTGTGTTTAGTGGACTACTCACGTTGGAGGGAATAATAAAGAATCCAACTTTATTAACATTTTTCTATCGGCAAAGTTCTGTTGACACTGATTCCAATGTCAACGGATGACACTCGCTCATTTCAAACTCTTCCTTGCTCCGCTCGTAAAATTGATAGTTCCTACCCCTACCCCCTTCCTTAAACCCCCCACAGCACCCCCACCCCTTCAAATGCATAATAGCCATTTGAAGGGAGTAAAAGGGGGTCTAGGGTGGGGGTGCAGGGGCCGGGCTCAGTTGGGGGTGTTGTGGGGTTAGGAGGGGGTTAGGGTGGGTAGGAACCATTAATTTTTTATTTAGAGCATCAGAGGGGCTCAAAATGAGCGAGTGTCATCCGTTGACACTGGAATCTTGCTGTATTTCCATTACTCATAATCTACCCAGATATAAAACACATTCAAAGAAATTATAAGCATGTGGGGAAACACTCAGTAATTAATCTGAAACACAGAGTACTCGTCTATCTTTTTGGGGAAAATCAACGAGTACTTCGTGTGCAAAGTCGCAACTGAGAACTGAGTACGAAATTCGCACTGTTTTTAAGTGTTTGCGGGTGATCTAAGGCTGTAAGAGTGAACGCCTTTGATGAAAATACAGACATATGGAGTATACGCATTCAAATAAAAGGGTAAAAGAATGGAAGGGACGAAACCAAATTCAGATTTCAGAACAGAATCAACAGGCATCACCTTAGCAGAAAGAATCCGGAGTGAAGCTTGGTGTATCTCTCTTTGCAAAAACTGTAATAATTCAGTAGTGTTATCTTATAAATTGGTGGTGTTCTACTGACACTGGAGTGTGGTGACACTCCGGTGTCACTGTCATTTTGGATCACTTCTGGTGCTTCGTTCGTAAGATTTATGGTTCTTACCCTATTTCATCCCTAAATCCCCCACACTATCCCCGCCCCTGCACCCCACCCCAACACCACCGTAAGCCTCCCACTATCATTGCATAATAGCCACACGTTTTGTGGGTGGGTTAGGGGGTAGGAACCATCAATTTTACGAACGGAGCACTGGAAGTGTCCCAAAATGACACTGGCACCGCTAGTGTCACCAAAAGACGGTGTCACTACAACCCCATTGATCTTAAATATATTTTTAGTTCCTTCAAAAAAATTGGTCTCTTTAAATTTTTAATCTCTGTAAAATATCTTAACTTTTCATAGATATAATAAGCAACACCATGAAAAGCTTGTTAAGTTTGTGTCACTAGTAGGGGTGGACACGGTACGGTTCCGGTTCCAGAACTGCCGGTTCCGGTACCGCCACCCCTTGGTACCGGTACCGTTAGGGATGACAATTTTATCCGAATCCGACTTTTTCCGACCCGACCGAAGTATATAATATCCGAATCCGACCGAAAAAATTAATATCCGAAACCGACCCGAAGATTTTAAAACCGAACCCGACTTTTGTCGGGTCGGTTTTCTGTAATTAAATCTGACCAACCCGACCCGTACCCGACCGACCCGATAATTAACCCGAAATAAAAGGTCTTTTTAAAATATAAAAAAACCTTTTAAAATTAAAAGTACAAAGCAAATACTTGCGGCTGTCTGGACTTAAGGACTTGGACTTGGACTTACACTTGCGGCTGTTTGGAACCCTAGTCGCGAGTCGCGACCTGAGATCTCCGATTCTCCTCTCCGTTTCTCGTATCCGCAGCCGGCACTCCGCAGCCCTCCTACCGGCGATTCTTCTTATTCTCCATCGGCGAGCACAGCGGCAATCTCAGGTGAACTCTCTCTTCCTGCTTTTCCTTCCATTCCACTACGGGTCGGTCAGTCGGATCGGTCGGTTTTCAGGTCGGGTTAGGCTTAGGTTTTGTCAAATTCTCGGGTTCGGTTGCGGTTTCGGGTTTTGGTTTAGGCAGTCGGGTTCGGGTTCGGGTAGGATTTTATACCCGACGGTTCGGGTTCAGGCAAAAAAAAATATCCGATCAAAATCTCGGGTCGGTTTCGGGTAAAGGTATATCCGAACCAAATCCGACCCATTGCCATCCCTAGGTACCGTGACCGGACCGGCCGGTACCGGTTTCGCAACCCGGACCGGCGGTTCCGGTACCGGACCGGCCACCCCCAAATTATTATTTGTTTTGCTTTTTTATTAAATTTTTAAAGTGTAAAATTGTAAATGTGCAATTGTTAAAAGAAAGAATGAAATAAAAAATCTAAAAATGCAATTTATAAAGAAAAGAATGAAATAAAAAAATTTAAAAATGTAGTTGTTGTTTAAATCTTGTTATTTAAATATGTGTCCCCCACTCCCCCACCCCCCACTAACTTGTTTTACTACTTTTTTTTTTGCAGGAATTGTTGACTTGCAGCTTTGGAGTTTTGGACCTTGAATTGTTGCCTTGCTGGAGCTGGAGGGGATGGACCGCTGGAGGCTGGACAAAAAAAAAGGTACCAGAACCGGTACCGCCGGTGCCGGTACCGAAAAATGGGTACTGGAACCGGTACCGTTGGGGGCGGTGCCGGTACCGGTTCCCGGAACCGGTGGAATGTCCCGGCCGGCGGTGACGGTGGCGGGTACCGGCGGTACCGTTGCCGGTCACGGTACCGTGTCCACCCCTAGTCACTAGTAACAGGAACTTCTTAAATTTATCTTCAACATGAGTTATTCCAAAGAATAACTCGTTATGAGATGTTCTCCTATAATTGCATGACCTAGTGTCCTTTCTTGGATTTATCATACTTTGGTTAGTAATTTTGTGACTTATACTATGTGTTATGGGACGTTATCGTCATTGTGAAATGGCCAATAACACCCTTATGGGGCGTGAGAATGGCACCAGCGACGACGTGATGGAGGCGTTACGCGCCTGGCTTGACGAAGGCCACGAGTGTTGCCCGGTGAAGTAACCGTTTCCAACTACTATTTGAGCCATTTGATTTTTTTTAATTCTAAACATTAAAAAATTTAGTATAAATAGGGTGTAGAGGATTAAGAACCTCACCCCCAAAGAACTTAGTATACATATTTTCGTAAAAAATGAGTTTCGATGAAGAAAACAATTAGTTGTCGTCTTCTGACGAAGATGATACAACTTTTTTGTTCTCGTGTTCCGTTGAAGCTACAGTAAGCACTGTCGAAGCAATTTATAATGAGAATTCGTTCGGAGAGATTACACATCAAAGAAGGATCAATCGGGCCCTAATGTTGCCAACCACCGCCTGATTAAAGAGTATTTTTCAGAAACTCCAGTTTACAATGACGATCAATTTAAACATCGTTTTCGGATGAGTCAGATGAGTAACAAAAACCGAGATGTCATCAAGTAATTTTTTTATTCCATTGTATTTTTTATTTTTTTCATTGTATTTTTTTCTTGTGTCTAGTTTTCATTGTAATTTTTTTCTCTCGTATTCCCGTTGTAATTTTATTTTATGTATTGTATTAAAAAATTCTGTTGTTTGAATATAAATGTTTAGACTACTTTATCTACAAACCAAAAAACAAACAAAAAATTAAAAAAAATGTGGCCAGGCCCCGTCAAGCTCTCCGCCATAACACCCCTTTACCTGATGGGGCTTGGTGGGAGAGCCAAACCACATCGCACTTACGTGGTGGTCAAGCTTCCATCAAGCCCCATGATAAGACATGACTTTAGTTATTTATCTTAGATGTAGTATAGGATATTAAGCCCAATTCAATGTATTAATCCCATCACAAATTTCACAATAATTATTTTATTCAATTTTTTTGCTTATCTCTATCCTCCAACGCCTATAAAAACCATCCGTTAAGTAGTACTCCCTCCGTCCCATTTTATAACGCCTGTTTCGGTTCACGATATTTGACTGGAGTTATTTTCAAATCATTTTATATGACAAATGGTATAGAGTTAAAAAATAAAAAAATTCCATATCAAAATACTACATCAAAAGATCTACAAAACTAGTAGTGACAACAATATTTTATTTTATAAAATTGCTAACGAAAATAGAGAAAGAAAGTGAATGAAGTTTGACCCTGTGAATAGTGAACATGCATTATAATTTGGGACGGAGGGAGTATAAAGTTTAAAGGGACGTTTCCATAACATTGTTTCTCAATGTCATGGGATGACCCGGAGGCGTTCCGATGCTTCGTTCGTAAAATTGACGGTTCTCACCCCCTGTAAATCCTTCATCCCGCCCCGACACGAACACACCCTCTACTTCCGCATATCACAACTTTATTTTGATTTTAGAGTCAAATTAGAGTGGCCGGGTCAATGACATAGGAACCTCACAGGAAGTTTAATTAAGTTTATATTTAATGTTGAAGGAATTTGTAAATTAGTGTGCTGTTGTGTAGATAGAATTTACATTATATTGTGTGATACAGTTGTACTGGCTCGTGGGCCTTCTCTTGTAAAACCCTACGAAGCTCTTCCCTATATAATGGAGCTATTATCAATAAAGAAATACACATCTCCCACAACACGTTATCAGCACCGATAGCACAACCCTAATTTTTCAGTGACGCTTCTTCAATCGATCGACAGAAAAAAATTTCTGCGCCCCTTCTTCCATCATCGAAAAAAAAGAGGGGTGGGGGAGCAAATCGCCGGAAAGGGAACAGAGCAGACGGAGGAGAAAAGGTCGCTGCCACTACCCAGCCCACCATATTGTTCTGCCGCACATACTCCTATCAGAAATGACTGATCCCAGTAGACTTGAATTTGACATCTTGGACTCAGAAGGACTTGAGTACCACCGTTGGGTTTCTGATGTAGAAATGGCTTTCGTGGCTAAAGACTTCTCTGCCACACTTAAAGACCCCAGTGAATTGAAAGATGCACCATATGAAAAAGTGAAAGCAAAAGCTTTAATGTTCCTAAGGCGACACATTGACCCAAGTTTACGTTGGGAATATCTTCAGTTGAAAACCGCCAAAGAACTGTGGGATGCCGTTAAGGGACGTTTTGGGAACATTCATGATACTCTCCTCCCAGAACTGAATGCGCAATGTAATGAAAACCGTTTGCTAGACTATAAACGGACAAATGACTTTGTCAAAGATATGTTGCGTCTTAAGGCACGTCTCATCTTTGGTGGTAATCCAATCACCGAAGATGACATGATTCAAAAGACTCTTGACACATTTCCTACCTCATCCATGATACTAGCGAACCAGTACAGGATGGAGTATGAAAACAAAAGAATTACCACATTCTACAAGTTGATGAATATGCTGCAATCAGCAGAAAAGCATAATGAAGTCCTTGTGAATAACAATGCTTGGCTTGTCGGGACAAAGAAAATTCCTGAAGCCAATTATGGAAAAATAAAACATGGAAGGCATCCCAATGAAAAGGGACCTAGACGTGCTAATCCTTACCCACGTGGAAATAACTCTAATCGTGGGAAGGGTCGTGGTGGTCGTGGTAGAGGTCGTGGAGTATCTTCCAATGTTTGGCGAAGAGAGTAAAATGATGGACTGAGTGGCCACACAAACAAGAAGTCAAATGCATCCAAGACTCCTCTGATAAAGAATGAGCCATGTTACCGATGTGGAGTTAGCGGACACTGGTACAAGCATTGTCGCGCTAGTAACAAAGTTGCAGCCTGCTACAAGAAATATCTCCAATCTAGAGAGCATGAATCTCAATATTTGGACGAAGAAGGCAATGACGTTGATGTCAATCTTACCCTTGCACACTTTACGAACAAGGGGGATAATGTGCACTCAATGGATGCACCTGATTTTGATTGATACACTTTCTTCATTCTCTCCATGCATGATGTTTTGGAATAATTTCTTTTATGTTTCTGCCAATTTCCTAAGAGTGTTTTGAAGACTATTTATTGCGTTTTTAGACTATGTGGAATTGTTTTAAATTTGCATTCAATTTAAATAAATTAAAGGATTTATGCCCCTATCTTTTTATATACATCGTGTGTTTCAATTCCATATGCAATTCTCTCATTACACAGGTATGAATCGAGGTGAACTTGAGTGCTTAATAGATAGTGGGACTACTCATACCATCTTGCGAAATAGGCACCTCTTTGTTAACTTGGTAGCCTATAATTCATTTGTGACAACAATGATTGGTTCGTCACATGTAATTCAAGGACGTGGTACTGCCATTTTCTTACTCCCTAATGGTACATTGATTAAAGCCATAAATGCTCTATATGCACCTAGAGCTACTCGAACCTTGTTAAGTTTCAAAGACATCCGTGATAATGGTTTTCATGTTGAAACTCATTGTGAGAATGGTATTGAATACCTTTACATTACTTCTAATGAATGCGGAAGAAAGCACATCTTAGAGAAATTTAAGGGTAAGAGTAGTGGACTGTATATCACTACAATTCAAATAATTGAATCTTATTCTATAAGTCATGATGACATAAGAGATACTGAACAATATAGACTTTGGCATGATCGACTAGGGCATCCTGATCGTGACATGATGATTCGTATCCTAAAAAACTCTCACGGTCATCCTTTCTTTCAAGGCAAGGACAAAGCAACACAAAAACCCGACAGCTTGGAAAATGCCTTCTAAAGAAATTGAAGCATCATCCTCGTCTCAAAATAATTTTTTGACAATGTCACATGCCCACAAATCCTTTTGTAAAGCCTGATCATTAGCAAAAATAGGATCACGACCATCCTATGCTAAAGATTCAAAAGAAAATATACCATTCCTACAACGGATACAAGGAGATATATGTGGGCCGATACAACCAGAAAGCGGACCATTTCGGTATTTTATGGTACTGGTTAATGCATCGACACATTGGTCGCACGTTACATTATTATCAACAAGAAATGCTGCATTTGCAAAACTCTTGGTACAAATAATTCGTTTAAGGGCTCACCACCCTGACCATCCGATCAAGTCTATAAGACTTGACAACGCTGCACAGTTTACATCTAAGAACTTTGATGATTATTGCATGGCTATTGGGATCGATGTAGAGCATTCTGTTCCCCATGTACATACGCAAAATGGCCTTGCAGAAGCAACCACTAAAAGGTTACAAATGGTAGCTCGGGCGTTGATTATGCGTTCTATTTTGCCTACATCTGCATGGGGTCATGCCATATTGCATGCAGCTTTACTTATTCGCTTGAGACCCACTGCTTCACAACCATTCTCTGCATACCAGTTGGTGACTGGTTATGAGCCTGACATTTCACACTTACAGACATTTGGTTGTGCAGTGTATGTGCCGATTGCGCCCCCACAGCGCACTAAAATGGGTCCTTAAAGACGATTAATTATTTATGTTGGATATGAATCCCCAACCATTATTCGCTATATAGAACCTTTGACAGGTGATCTTTTTACTGCTAGATTTGCAGATTGTCACTTTGATGAGACAGATTTCCCGTCGTTAGGGGGAGATAAGAAAAACTCTCCAAGCGAATGACAGGAAATATCTTGGTGTGTCCCCACACTGTCTCATTCCGATCCTCGTACTTCACATTGTGAAAGCGAAGTGAAAAGAATAATTGATCTTCAAAACGTGGCAAATTCGATGCCCGATTCATTTACTGATATTGTTAAAGTGACAAGATCACACATACCTGCTGCAAATGCACCTGCAAGGTTAGAAGTCCCAACTAAAAAGAAAAATGCCATAATGACAGGCATTACATCCACACCGAGTGGAAGTGTGGGTGAGGCCGTGGCTCCTCAAAGGAAGAGAGGAAGGCCACTTGGTTCGATTGACACTCATCCAAGGAAGAAAAGGACGAGTGCAGCACAAACTAATCCGTTACACATCGATGTTGAACATCCATCCCATGAGATTATCTCTGATTATAGTTATGTCCATGAATCATTACTGGAGGACGCTCCAATGTTTCATATGATTCAAGAGAATAAAGAAATTTCAATGGATTATGAAAGTGCACATATATTACTAGAAAGATCTTCAACACACATCGATGATGTATTTGCTTTCAGTGTTGCTCTAGAGATAATAGAGCATGACGATATCGAACCATGCTCTATTGCAGAATGTCAACAAAGAGCGGATTGGCCTAAATGGAAAGAAGCAATCCAGGTAGAGCTTGATTCCTTGGCAAAAAGATAGGTATTTGGTCCAGTAGTGCTAACCCCTCCAAGTGTAAAGCCTGTAGGACATAAATGTGTATTTGTCAGGAAACGTAACGAGAAAAATGAAGTCTTAAGATATAAGGCTCGCCTAGTGGCGCAAGGTTTCTCACAACGCCCTGGAATTGATTATGATGAGACATACTCCCCTGTAATGGATGTTATAACATTTAGGTACTTGGTGAGCTTAGCAGTTTCCGAAGAATTGGAAATGCACCTTATGGATGTGGTTACTGCATATCTCTATAGGGATCTTGATTCTGAGATATATATGAAAGTACCCGACGGTGTCCCCTTACCCAAATCAAGTGACTCTAAACCATGGAGTGCGTTTGCGATCAGACTAAAACGCTCTCTTTACGCTTTGAAACAATCCGGTAGGATGTGGTATACCCGCCTAAGTGATTACTTGATTAAAGAGGGATATAAGAACGATGAAATATGTCCCTGCGTATTTATAAAGAAAGCAAAGTTCTGGATTTGAAATTGTAGCCGTCTATGTTGACGATATGAACATAATAGGCACTCTTGATGAAATAAGAGAAACTGCAAATTATTTGAAATCTGAATTTGAGATGAAGGACCTTGGGAAAACTCGATTTTGTTTAGGTCTTGAACTAGAACATCGAGTTGGTGGGATATTAATCCACTAGTCTGCGTATGTCCAAAAGGTACTCAGGCGATTTAACATGGACAAAGCACATACTGCTAGCACTGTCATGGTCGGCCGAAGTTTAGATTCTAAAAAAGATCCATTTCGTCGAAAGGAAGAGGATGAAGAGGTATTAGGAGCTGAAATTCCATACTTAAGTGCCATAGGTGCATTATTGTACCTAGCTTAGTGTACTCGGCCAGATATAGCATTCTCAGTGAACTTGTTAGCTAGATTTAGCTCTGCGCCAACGCAACGTCACTGGAACGGTATCAAAAATATTTTGAGGTATTTAAAGGGAACTAGTGATATGGGACTGTTCTTTCCATACAAAAGGACAAAGGAAGCTGTGAATTCTAAGAAAATGGTTGAAGAAGGGAGTTCATCCTCAAATCTAGAAACACCGATTGATGTACTAATCGGGTATGCTGATGCAAGATATTTATCCGATCCACACAAGGGTCGTTCCCAAACTGGTTAATTATGGATTCACAGTTGGTAACGCTGCAATATCGTGGAGGTCAACCAAGCAAACTCTAGTAGCCACCTCATCAAACCACTCAAAGATTATATCTCTACATGAGGCGGTTCGCGAGTGTATATGGTTAAGAACTATCATTACACGCATTCGCGGGGCTAGTGGTTTGAGACCAACCCTAGTTAGTTATATATGGCAAAAGTTTAATACGGAAATACGTACGTACGTGTATAATATGTCAAAAATTTATAAAATACGTCTTATAATATGTTTCATACGTACAAAACGTGTATACGCATACGTACGTGTATTAAACGTTTCCTAATTATGAAATACGTCTTATATTATGCACATATTTATCCACAAGAAAATTAATAATAAAGTAAATAAAAAATCAACAATCATGCTTTAAATTGAAATAAATCCAAAACAGTAAAGTGCTAGCATACAATCTTTATGTCAATAAAAAATAAAGTCTTAATCGAACAAAATTCAAAATGAAAAATAGGATAGAAAATCTAGAGCAACTACAAAATTATTCTAAAATACCAAATTCAGCAAAAACATCATCATCATCATCATTGACATAAGTCTCACAAAATTCTGGAAGTCCAGCATCATCCATACCATTGTCAATGTTAGGATCTTCCATTGAATTCTCACAAGCCTCATTGTTTTCATTACCATTAAGAATATGAGAGTATGACTCTACCTCTCCATAATCAGGCCATTCTCTCAACTTGCTCAAATCAATTGGATTGGAATCTTTAATCATTTTTTCCTCAGCATTTTGCATCATGAGTGTGTTCATCCTACAGTACACAAGAAGACCTAGCATGCCTGGAGTGAGTCGATTCCTTTTCTTTGTTTGAGCAGCTTCAAAGACACTCCAATTATGCTCAAATGCAGATGAACTACAAGGCTGACTCAAAAGACGAATGGCATATTTTTGAAGTACTTGTAAGAAATATATAGAATGAATAAATGATTAAAAATAACAATAATGTAAATGCTCATTAGTAAGAGCAATACCAAATGCGATGCATCAATTAATGCTAACTACTTTTTTTCAATGCAAATTTCAAGGAAAAATAATATTGAAGTTAACCTATATAACTTTATTCAAAATTTAAAAAATAGTAATACAAGCAATTAAGTACACCATGAGAAGAATGCTTCATAATATAATCTCGATATTTCTATGAGAATTAAAAATAATTAAATCACTTACGATGATGATATGTCGTCATCATATTGTATGTGGCATCATTGAATAGAGAGGAAGGCTTCATAGTATAATCTCGATATTGCGTTATAAACTCCTTCCTGTCAACAGGCTGTATAACTTTTTCAAGCAAAGAAAACATACCTTTTTTCATCTCCACAGTTTGCTTAAAGTTCGTGTTACTAAAGAAAAATGGGTCGAGAGTAGCGATAAATGCATGAATAGGATCAATGATATTCTCTTTCCTTCTCGTATCAAATAATGACAATATTTTCTCATATTTGTCTCTACTTTTTTCAACCCTTTTCTTGAGCTCATCCTTGGCCAACTCCATTGCTTGGTATAAATATCCAGAAGTAGAACCTTCACCATCAACTAAGCGAAGAATACGAACTAGTGGTTCTAAAGCTTGTATCAATTTTTTTGCTTCAGACCAAAAGACATCATTTTGGATGAGTCCAGTCACACTAATAGCCTCTCGTGACTTAGAATAAGACAAATCTCTCCATTCCAGAGATGCCACAAACATACGTAATTCATTCTCAAGACCAAGCAAAGACTGCACCACAAGAAAATTAGAAGCGAATCTAGTCGCACATGGCTTTTTCAATTCGCGTCCATTTGTAACTTTTCTCATCAAAGCAGTAATAATAGTATGGCGATACATATATGCCTGAATAGATTTAGCATTATCAACAACACTTTGAACCTAGGGAACTTGGTCATATATATCTTTAAAAAGCAATTGAATCCATGTGCTGCACACCTATTGTAGCAAATCATAGTATACTTTTGCACAATCATATTCCTAGCAAAAACAAAGTTTGAACCATTATCCGTGATCAATTGAACAACGTGTTGAGGTCCTACCATATCAATGACTTTAGAGGACAAATGACTTAAAAATAGTCTAGTTTTCTTATCTTCGGAAATCTCAACCGATTTTAAAAAAACTGAACCTTTAATTTAGGGCACGATGCAATAAAATTAATAAAGCATCTTCCCTAATGGAGTCTGACGTCTTCCTCTCTCTAGCCGCGAATGAACAGCAACGCGAGGGGGGTTCTCACGATTTCTCCATCGTTTCAAGCTCAAATCTTGAGATTTTTGGAGCCTTGGGTGCGCCTTCAGCTGGCGAATCCAATTATGAGGTTATTTTGCTGATTTTGGTTACGGATTTTGGTAGTTTTGAAGGTCAACGCTATGCCCAACACTGTTCATTCGCAATTTTGATTCTCTGATGCAATTCGATTCGGGTATTTTTGTTGACAATCCTTCTGAGATTCCGATTGGTTTGTAATCCCCTTCCATGTTATGAAGGTGGATTTCAACATCTTTTGAATTTTCTTTTGATCTAAGGCATTATGGCATTCGAAGTTACTGTTCACAGCGCGTCTGTGGAACATGATTACCCAGGATTTTGCTCTTTTTTTTGGCCAACTTTTTGTGGATTCATGAATTTCGTTTGACATATTGTTGATGCACTCATGAATTAATTGCCCAGAAATTATGCCTTGCGCTGGGTGCTGTTTTGTGCTGGTATTTTGTTGATGCTTTATCACGAACCAGCAGCCCATTAGCCATGATGATAATGGCTTGGAGATATTGTATGAATTTTGCTTAATATCCTTGGAAAACAACTGCTGCAAATATGGGCTGGATTTTGGAATTTGCTGCTGATTTTTGCACTTCTTGTTTGTGTGCTTCTGGTTCTGTCTACTGCCCCTGTAAATGGAGTTCAAACCTGGGTTTTTGCTGCTTTTTACATACTCCATTGTTTGGGCTGCTTTTGTAATTACATGGTGGTATTTTGGCACTGTTTTGCTTTTTGGTTACTTCAAATGCTTGTTTGTATTTTGGCCTTTATTGGAATCTGCTGCTGGTTGCCACTGGGGTTTGAGGGCTGGGTGTTAGTCGGTTTAGTCGTTGTGCCCACGCCTTAGAGGGGGGTGAATAAGGCGTTTTAAAATCTTTTCGGAGTTTAATAAAAACGATGTTGGCAAATGCGGAAGCAATATATAAAACGCAGAAATAAAAGCGTAAATAAAATGCACACTGATTTTATACTGGTTCAGGAACTCCCTACTCCAGTACCTCGAGGCTCCTCCTCAAGGATTTCCGAATCCACTAAGTCTCAGTCTCTTGAACTCCGTCAAAGCACCGCACTAGTTTTGGCAAACAACCCTTGCCAATAGGATTCACTCCGAGATTTCACAACGGCTATCTCGAACCGTTTACAATGAAGATTTAACGGCTATGTTCTACCGTTCCCCCAAGGATTTCAAAGGCTATCCTTGAACCTTTACCCAAGGATTTATACGGCTATCCTTAACCGTTACAACGTGAGAATTTAACGGCTATTCTCGACCGTAAGAAGGTGTGTTTGAAGAACACAAAAGAGGATTCTACACAACGGCTAGAATATAAAAGTGAAGAACAAAACTTAGCCGGTGTAGAAGGAAATTATACTCTCTCAAAAATACAATATAAACTTATGAATATGAGAGTATATAACTAGAAACACAAGCTCAAAGTGTGTGTATAAAATTCAGGAATTTAAGGCTCTTGAAATAGCCAAAATATTGAAAATAATTAATAAAAGGATGAACACACTTAGAATAAAAAGAGAGGATGTTTAGAGCTTTGTTTCTTGTTAAAATATGAAGGATTAGGCTTATATTTATAGTGGAAGATGTTAATTAGCCGTTGGGAGGTGATTAGGGTTGATTTAATTCAAAATTGCAAATCAGGAACAGTAACCCAACGGATCCGGTACCCTTCACGGTAGGGGGGTCCGTACCGTCCGGTACCTAGGTACCGTGACACGGTATGGCCTACCGTGTGGGGGTACCGTATAGGCCAAAACTTCGGTTGCTCTCTGGCGGTACCTGGTTAGGACAGGGTACCCAACCGTTTCAGCCTACCGTACGGTACATGGGTACCGTTACACGGTATGCGGGTACCATGTAGGCGGTATACCCTACCGTCTGGGGTATCGTGCCACTGTCCTGAATTTTCCAAAATTCCCGTAATCCTTCTTGTTTGAGTTTAAAACCTTTTGGATATTTGAAAATGTTTATTAGACGGTTTTAAACATAGTTTGTGAGTGCTTTTGAGCTTGTGAGTATAGGTATATAAAATCATATTCTTACATTGGTTTCTACCTATATTCTACGCTAGTTTGGTGTTTCGACTTTCATTCTTGAGTATCGAATCTTAATGGATTCTTGTTGTACCTGAAACACTTAAACAAACGTCAAGCTCTTATATTGTTTGTTAACATCAAAACATGAGGCTTAGCAAACCAAGGCTAACACTGGGAACATGGTTTGCCACTGGTCTGCAGATGGTTTGTCACTGGTCTTGGTACCTTAAAATTGGTTTGCTGCTGGCCATTTGCTTTGAGGTCCACTGTAATATGTTTCTGTTGATGCACCTAACATATAGCCTTATCTTCCTACCCCCCTAATGACTATTGAAGAGCCAACATGGGTTGATTGTGGTGTGGAGGGATGTGCCAATGCTTGAAGGAGCTACATCTGCTGATTTGTGATGACTTGATATTGTCATTGATGAATGGGCAGTAATGAACCTGCATCAGCTGTTTTGCGATGTGGGCTGGACTATGGAGGCATGGTGAATTGATTTTAAGGAAGACATGGCCCTGAAATGTTGCTCTTACTGCTGCTGTTTTGGTTTCTCTGCGCATGACCTAGGGGACTGGTTCTCACCTCCTCTTGAAGAGAGGTCTGCCGCAAGAAAACATTGCCTGGGAGTGTGCGTGTTGCTGCATTTCCTGGCAGAAACTTTGGTCTTGCTGATTTCTTTGGGTTGGAAGGCCGGAGAGAAGATGGAGCCAAAGCTTGGCGCTTGCTTAGGTTCCTGGTTCCCTTTTGCTTAGGCTTCCTTGGTTTTGGATAAAGTTGGAATGGTTTGTGGTGGTTTTTGGGCAATTGAAGGCATTCCCGTTGCCCCTGAAGTAATGTTGTTTGATTTGGGCTGGGTTTTATGTTTGTTATTGCCTTTTGGTCTTGCTGGCTGGCTGCCCGGTACTCTTCTTGACCCTTTCGGTTGGGGTTGTTGGAAGAACCGGGACTATCTTGGCTATGAAGTTGTTCTTCAGGCTAACTGGGCTACTTTCTCGGGTTTTGGAGGTCGTTTTTGCTGGTTGCCTGCCTATCTATGTATTGTTTGTGAACAACCAAGGGCAATAGTAGATGAAGGCTTGTGGGACAACCTGGTGAACTTGTGCCTCGTCTGTATGGGGATGCTTGCCAAATACCTAGGGGGCACTCTGGCCATAGACCTAGGGGAGGGGTTTGTATGGCAGCGTGAGGTCACTTTGGTGTTAAGTTGTCCTCCTCGACGATGGTGGACAACTTCTGGTACTCGGGGTGTGGCCCTTGGCATGCCGGTGGTATCTATGGCAAGGATAACATAACTCCTGCTTCTGGTGGATGCAACCATGAATGTAGAGCTTTTGAACTGATTTTTGAAGTAGCTTTGCGGATCACCTGTGTGAATATATGCGATACCTGATCCTTGAGAGGGAGTATGTATGGTTGGAGTTGGATTGTCCCACCAATATATACTCCCTCCTTGCTCTTGCTTTGCCTACCGTGCCGTTGATGGTGCAGGGTACTGGAAGCTGGAAGTGGATTCCGCAAGAGCTTGGACGTGCTGGATTACACTGTTGAGTTGTTTCTGGATGTTTATTTTGTACGGCCTGTGTGCCAACTTTGTATTGTTGTTTGTTTGTTACCCATTTGGGCTTGTTGTTGTAATTGTCTTATACATGCATGGAACCATTCTTATGGTTCAGCATTTGACATTCATGTACCTTTCTGATTAGGGTAATAATAATTTACATTTTACCCTTGAAATAAAGCATCTTCCCTTAAGATCAGTCCAAGTATCAGACATAATGGAACAACCCGGAACCTCCCATGATTTCTTTACTTCATCAACTTTTTTTTGCTCTTGGAATAAGTTTGGTCCTTAAAGTTGAATAGCTTGGCAATTTATAGGCTGGTCCATAATCTGCAATTCCTTTAACAAGATTGATGAATGACTTTTGTTGCACAACATTGAATGCAATATTATTTTGAATAAAAAACGTGGCAAGCAAGTCATCTACATCACTCTTGTCCATTTTTTTTAACCATTTCAGGCATGAGAAGACATAGTAGAACCACCCACTTTAAAGTTTGTTGTGCTAGATTCAACTCTAAGCCTTTTAGAGGTCTGTGTAAGTGTTTCACACACCTGAGTTTCTATGTCTTTCGGAACTTGTGTGCAAATCTCAATTTCATTACCTTTTAATCCAGACAAATGAAACTTCAATCTTGTTAAACCTCCAAAATATACTCGTTTACAGTACTTGCATTCAAATTTACCATTCATATCGGTAGCATGTACCCAAAGTAGATCATTCTTTCTAACCATGACTCTATACAAATAATGAGTAATGACCAGTTATGTATCAAAATTAAGAAATTCAAATTTCGCCATTCTATCACAAATTAATGAGTGTGTGACTTAACAATTAATCTTAGCCACAAGTGTTAAGTCCCTAATTAGTAACAAACACAAACAAAATTGTTGATTAGCTATTTATTAGCCACTTTTTTTGGGAAATTAATTTAAAATTGGCAGATTACTTTTGAATATGCAATTGGGAATTAGATGATAAAAACATGAAAATCTAGTATCTGGTATGCGGCTGGGAATATGCAATTGGGAATATGCAGATTACTTTTGAATATGCAATAGGCCAAAAACGCAGCAGAAAATCTAGAAATTTAATGATAAAAAACAAAAAAAAAACTCTAGGGACTTATTGGTATCTGGTATGCGGCTGCTTAGTGATCAGATCGAAGAGGAAGAGGGAGAGGAAATCGCCGGCTAAGTTATCTGGGACTTGCGCCGGTCGCTGGCTCGCTGCTGGTATCAGACCGAAGAGGACCACGAAATCGCCGGCGTCTTCTCGTTGTGGACACTGGACAGCGGTTAGCGGAAAATTGTCGAGAGATATAGGTTGGAATTTGGATCGGGAAATAACCAAAGGGTTTGAGCGGCCGTCTGTGAATTGGGTGATCGGGAAAAAAACGCGTTTAGATGGATGGGCTAAAAATACGCGTATTTTAACGTATTTTATGATTTTATACGCATACGCAAGTATAATACGTGTATTATACGTACGTAAGTATAATACACATATTATACGCGTATTAACTAATTAACTAGGAGACCAACCACTGAAGAACCCATATGCATTTACGAGGATAATGCTACTTGCATCGAGCAAATGAAACTTGGATTTATCAAAGGTGATAACACCAAACATATTTCTCCCAAACTTTTCTATAATCAACAACAACAAACTCTCCTCAAGATCCAAGTAAAACAAATAAGATCCGAGGAGAATGTGGCAGATCTATTCACCAAATCATTACCTAAAGCCACATTTGAGAAACATGTTAAAAACATTGGGATGCGTAGACTTTCAGATCTTCCTTGATCATGTACACTTCAGGGGGAGATTTGAATATTCAAAGGTCTAGCTTTTATTTTATGTTACACTCTTTTCCTTAAGCCAAGGTTTATTTTTCCCATTGAGTTTTGTTACTTGGTAAGGTTTTTAATGAGGTAACAATATGCATGAACACAGCGATCGAAGTAAAGATCAGTACTCTTTTATTCGTTCAAGATTTTTATTCACAGGGTTTTGACACTTGACGAGATTTTGATAAGAGATCAAGATTCTGCAATTCTACCTACAACTCAGCACAAGGGGGAGTGTTGAAGGAACTTGTAAATTAGTGTGCTGTTGTGTAGATAGAATTTACTTTATATTGTGTGATACAGTTGTACTGGCCCGTGCGTCTTCTCTTGTAAAACCCTACGAAGCTCTTCCATATATAAGGGAGTTATTATCAATAAAGAAATACACATCTCCCACAACATTTAACTTAATTTATTTGAATAATAATACTACCTCCGTCCCTAAATAGATTGCAATTTTTTTCTCTCTCCTCTCGATAATTTTTGTTTGCTTACGCGATTTCATTAAGTATTTGATAAAATAATGGAGAAATACAAAAATAGCACTTTAATAGTACTTTAATACTCAAAATAGTAGTGCTATTAGTTTTGGAGATGAATTTTCTTTTTTGTCCTTAAATAAACACCTAATACTAAATTCTTCTAATTAGGTTAAAAAAAGCTTTACGGGCCAAACGCTATAGCGCAGCAGCCGATCTTCCCACTCACACGACCTCTTCCACTGCCGAACGCAAAGCCGCAGCAGCTTCCGGAAGGAGACCCAGGGTTTGAATGACAAGCGAAGGTGCACTGGACGAGATCCCTCTAAGCAAAAGATTAGAGAATATACATGTATGCTTCGTTTTTGGCATTGAATTTGCTTCTAAAAAAATTTATCTTACAAAGTTTAGAATTAGGTGTTTTTCCCGGTTGGCATGGGGGGTTTTGTTGAAGGTTCACTGCAATGTTTTTTTAAATTTTCTTCAGTACGTTTAGGCAGTACGTTTTCACTGCAGTACGTTAGGCAGTTCGTTTTCACTGAAATGTGGTTTTGGCATTTTATTTTCACTGCAATGTGTTCCCTGCAGTACGTTTAGGCAGTACGTTTAGGCAGTTCATTTTCAATGCAATGTGGTTTTGGCATTTTATGTTCACTGCAATGTGTTCCCTTAGGTTCTGCAGTGTTTTTTATTAACGTATTGAATTTTTTTGGGCTTTGTTGAACTCGTTTAGGTTTTTTGGGAATGTTAGACGTAATTCATAGTTTAGAATATGTTTTTGCTTGGTTTTGGCATTGAATTTGCTTCTAAAAAAATTTCTCTTACACAATTTAGAATAAGTTTTTTTTCTGGGGTGGCAGGGGGGTTTTGTTGAAGGTTCACTGCAATGGGTTTTTAAATTTTCTTTAGTGTGTTTTTATTTTCTACAGTGTGTTTTTTTGTTTCCATTTGGTTCTATGTAGTGTGATTTAATTTTTAAGTTTGGCAGTGTTTTTTTGATTAACGTGTTGGATTTTTTTGGCTTTGTTGAACTCGTACGGGCAATTTTTGTGAATGTTAGACGTAATTCAAAGTTTAGAATAAGTTTTTGCTTCGTTTTGACATTGAATTTGCTCCTAGAAAAATTCTCTTACAAAGTTTAGAATAAATCTTTTTTCGGGTTGGCAGGGGGGTTTTTGTAGTTGGTTCACTGCAATGTGTTTTTTAATTTTCCTCAGTGTGTTCTTATTTTCTGCAGTGTGTTTGTTGTTTCCCATAGGTTTTATGCAGTGTGTTTTAATTTTTAAGCTTGGCAGTGTTTTTTGATTAATGTATTGAATTTTTTTGGCTTTGTTGAACTTGTTTAGGTTTTTTTGAGAATGTTATACGTAATTCAAAGTTTAGAATACATTTTTGCTTTTTTTGGCATTGAATTTACTTCTTAAAAAAATTTTCTTACAAAGTTTAGAATAAATTTTTTTCCCGGGGTGGCAGAGGGGTTTTTGTTGAAGGTTCATTGCAATGTGTTTTTAATTTTCTTCAGTCTGTTTTTATTTTCTGCAGTGTGTTTTTGTTTCCCTTTAGTTCTATGCAGTGAGTTTTATTTTTTAAGCTTGGCAGTGTTGTTTTGATTAATGTTTTGTTTTTTTGGCTTTGTTTCCATTTTTTGGTTTTTTTAAGCTTACCTAGATGTTATATTGTTGTTGTAGGAAGCTGACGTGGCCTCTAAAGGTGTTATGCAAGATGGGAGAACTTTTAGCTTATAGCTATGAGAGGAAGGAAGAATCCAGAAAGAAATAGACTTTTTTTTATACCTTGGATATTTTAATGTTCGTATGACAGCTGTTTGGAGTTTGTTTTAGTTTTTTGTGGTATAAATGATATTATGATTTGTTTTAGTAATAATTTATGGGCATTTAATTAATTAGTGATTTGAGAAGTGGATTCTTGGAGATTTTTTTTTATGTCATACTGCCATGACCATTCCACGTTTCCAAAATTGTTTAGGCAGTCACTGCACACTTTGTTTAAAAAAGTACAATATACACTGCAATGTATGCACAATCTTCACTGCCACATTAGAAATAAGTATGAAATTCTATGTTCTTCACTGCCACAATATGTTTGAGATTGAATTTAGTGCCCTACCACATACGAGTCTTCTGAAAAAAAAGAGCAGAATTTATTTTATTTCGTGGGATTTATTTTTTTACGGTAATTATACACTAGAATATGTAATCTCTACAATGCCAGAATATGTTCTTCCAAAAAATCAATGTTTAAAATACACTACAACAATATTTACACCGCCACAAAATATACACTATGCCAATAACTCACTGTTTGAAATAAACTTCCAGAATATATACACTGCCATAGTATATTTTTAAACTAGCACAATATATTTACTGCCAAAAATTCACTGCCGTAATACACTTCCACATTTCACAAGGAATTTAATAAGAAGTAAAAGAAAGCAACTTATATCCTATTCACTTTTTGTAATTAAATGGTGCAAGTGGACAAAGTATTTTATATTACTAAAAAAATCAAGTTATAGTATAAGGAGTACAACTATTAAAAGAGTGAAAAAACAAAGAATGTGTCTGAACAACGTCAAAAATGGATGAAGGAAATTGTTGAGAATTGTATATTATACGGAATATGAAAGAATGCAGTGTCAATTTGGTATTGGGTTTTTGCATGTTTTTACGTTATGCCCCAAATTCAAACACCGTGTGCATCTTTGCTTTCTACGCCTATGGCCTATTTGAAATTCACCGACAGATGGAAGTCTCCTCTTCTTTGGTCTACCCGGGGGACGCTTATTACAAGATGGAGGCTTGCAAATCACTGATGCAACATCCGGCGGAACACTCCAGGAAGATTTATCTCCTATTGGGTGCACAATGCCATTGTAAGTAGCAACTAATGATTCTCGTCTGTAGTATGGTGAGATGAAATCATAACATGACAAACCAAAATTTAGGTATTTAATCTTCACACTGCCTACACTATAACACCTAATCTTGACAGTGCCAAAATCACACTGCCAAAATCACGAACATATGCCACTATGTTAAACATTCTCTACGAAGAAAAATAGGAAATAAACAAAACAAAAAATGCAGGGCAACATTTAGGCATTTAATCTTCACACAGCCGACACCATAACACCTAATCTTGAAAGTGCCAAAATCACACTGCCAAAATCACAATGCCTTTCAAAAGACCTAATTTTTTAAAAGGGACAAATACTAGGTATTTCAAAATTGATTTCACAACACCTAATCTTTAGTACGAAGAAAACACAATAATTAAACTTAAAATACATGGAAATCCAAATAAAGGGATGAAAGGAATGAAAATTAAAAATTGAAGGAGAAGAGAAAATGATTAGCCACATCTTTGAAGGAATTCGAGATAACCTGATGATTGCCGCTGTTGATCGGAGCATGAATCGTGGGAGAAGGCCTGAGGATGCATGATTATGGGCGACTAAAGTAGAACTTGCGCCGATGAAGAGTACGTGCGCGAGAACAGACTTAAGTGCGGCTAGGGCTTATTTTTTTAATGAGAAAAAGCAAGAAAAGGTTAAAGTGCATGATAGTAAAGGATTGACACAAAAAAGTGCTAAATTTGTTAAAAAGAATAAATAGTGCTAGATGCGTAGTTTAGGGTGAGTTAGAGTGCTATGGAGGGTGATTTCTTATAAAATAAAGTATTTTTGTTACCACTTATTTTGTAGAATTTTTGACGTGGTTTTTTAATATGTAATTTTCATATCTTATTTATATACCAATTTGTAAATAAAATGAGTTCAAAAGATAGAAAATTTTACTGCATAGCCTACAATTTGTAATCAAATTGGGGACGGAGGGAATACAAAATTTTAAAATAAAATTTCTATATTAAAAGACTAGTGATTTTTTTAAAAAAGAAATGATGTAACTACAACTTGACCGCCTTAAAAATCTGCAATCACACAATCATACCTGCATCGCTGACTTGCTGTAATGGAGAACTCGCGCGAACCCGACCACGACCTCCTCACCATTCCTAGCTTCACCAGTAAGAACCCTCTTCAAACTCTTCTCCATATATCTGAATTTGCGCATGTGTATGGATCAGGCATAAACCCTAATTCAATTCGATTTCTCGTGTGTGAAACTAAGGTTGGTTTTCGTGGAATAGCATTCACGAGGTGGAGAAGCTGTCCCTGGGGGAGTTCTTTGATGGGAGCTCCATCACGAGGTCGCCCAGGATATACAAGGAGTACAGGGACTTTATCATCTCCAAGTTCCGGGAGGATCCGACCCGGAAGCTCACATTCACGGAGGTGCGGAAGTGTCTGGTGGGAGACATCTGCGTGCTCCTGAAGGTCTTCACGTTCCTCGAGAAGTGGGGGCTCATCAATTTCGACCCAAGTAAACCGGAGCCTGTTCAAGCTGGGGCCGAGGATGAGGAGGAAGAGGGTAGGAAGTGGAGGGTTAAGGCCGAGGAAGGGGTTCCTTATGGTGTCAGAGTTGTTGCCACACCAAATTCAATTAAGCCCGTTGCCCCGCTGCCCCCTGCAATGGGGGTTGCTGCTGTTGGGGTGCAGAATGTGGTCAAGATGCCGCCGCTGGCATCCTACTCTGATGTTTATGGAAAACTGTTGGAGCAACAGAAGGAGAGTTTGACATGTGGCCACTGCAATGAGCCTTGTGCATCTGGGCATTATGAGTGTAACAAGGTGCATTTTGGATCACTTTGCTTTAGCTCATGATATGATGATTATATGATTATATCACTAGTTTCATCCTTTAACTGATGAATATGTGTGTGTGTGTGTTTGTATATGTATGTATGTGTTTACAACTTAGAACTGAATTTTAAGTAGAACTACTACAAAGGAATCAAACTCTCTTCAGCATATCATTTGATGTGATAATTTATCTTGTTTACGCCATAAATGATCTGTTGCTTTAGGAACTGTTGTAACCTTCAAAATCTTTACCTTCAGTAAATGACAGCATGGGTTTGTTTATCGAAGTTTTAATGTAGTTCGAATTTAACAAGTAGGTCAACTGCAATCCCGTTTTTTCTTGTGTCATGTGGGTACGTGCACACACATGGAAATGCTTCAATAGCTTAAATTAGAATGATGCTTACTATGTGAACTGTAAAGTTTTATCTTGTGCTTAGGAGTATGTACTGTTAAGCCAAAGGATGCCGAGTACAACTTGAATAAGCACAAAGTACGTAGTACACTAAGACATACGGAGTAAATAACATCATGCTGTAGAAACTGTGCTCTAGAAACTCATTTTACATGATATTTTACATGTTAGGGGAAACAAAATAGTGATGGTGTTGGAATTTATGTCATTGTTCTTTTCTAAGTCGGTTGGTACTGGGATTTATAAAGTGATGGGGTTGATACCCTGGGATGTGGTCAGTGCATTTCATACCAGTCAAATGCTTATCCAGCAGGCTTGATAAGGCCCAAAACATTGAAATATCTACCCCATGACAGACCCCCATGAGTGAAGTGGCTAGGATGCTCTTTCAAGCTCTAACACATTATAGATACAAGGTGTAACACTGTAACTATGATAGTAATATATTGATGTATCAACAGTAGGTCTCCCTAATTATAGAAACTCTTTCACATTTCAACTTATTGTCCATGATATTTTACATGCTGGTGGAAAAGAAATAGTGATGGTTCTGGAATTTATGTCATTGTTCTTTTGTAAGTTGGTTGGTACTGGGAATTATAAAGTCACGGGGTGATACCCCGGGATATGGTCAGTGCATTTCATACAGGTCAAATGCTTTTCCATCAGGCTTGATAGGCCCAAAACATTGAAATGTCCACCCCATGATAGACCCTCATGGGTGAAGTGGCTGGGGTGCTCTTTCAAGCTCTAATGCGATATAGATACTAAGTTTAACTATGATAGTAATATACTGATGTGTGAATATTAGGTCTCCACATTTGGGGAGCAGATGTTTTACTCTACACCTCTTTTAAATTGTAATGGAAGCTCTATACCTGAAAATGAGATTGTCTCCCCATGTTAAAGATACACATGTCCAATGTACACATTTTCCGGTCCATAATAATACACGTTCTTTATTCCTTTTTTATCCCTAGCTCTAAGCACTGCTTGCAACTGCACCTACTTTCAGCTCCACCATTATTGTATACATAATTGATGCAAAAAAATATTACATATTTATCCATATGAAACACTTGCTCATGATACTGAAGTCACCATAGGTCACCATAGGTGTCATACAAAAATTTCATGCAATCATAATTCTTGAGTATGCATTTGTGGAGTTGCTTATTTTGCTGCATGCATAAATTGCATCGTCAACTCCTTCATAATCATCACCATCACTGAAAATGATGAAGAATTGGAAGAAGAATTAGTGTCAAAGCAAAAATCCATTTTTAAATAAATGGAGACCATACACATCACTTTAGATTCTTATTTTGTTCTTTTTTTGGGGGGGCATCAGGAAGGGAGCATTATCCTCTGCGAGAAGTGCTTCAAAGATGGCAGTTTTGATAAGGATAAGTGTGCAGATGATTTCACGTTCATTGAAAGTGGGAACCATCAGGTTATCTGGACGGATGCAGAAACTTTACTCCTTTTTGAGTCTGTTCTCAAACATGGAGATGACTGGGATCTTGTTGCCCAAAATGTGAGAACAAAGAACAAACATGAATGTATCTTGAAACTTATACAGCTGCCATTTGGTGCTCTTATGCTGGGTTCTGACAACAAAAATAACAAAATTATGGATTCAAATGGTGATGAAAATGGTCTGGAACTTGCACAACCACCTTCAAGTGAGCCCCAAATAGCTACGGGAACAGAACTTCAACCCAATGACAGTAAGAATGAGAAAGAGAGTGCAGATGATGAAAACCAAGGGCGTCCTATGAAAAGAAGATGCAGTGTGCCAATTTCAGAACTTGGCAGTTCATTGATAAAGCAGGTAAACTGGCTTCTCAATAATATTTTGCTATCTTTGTACCTCATTCTTTTTTTTTTTCTGGGGGGGGGGGGGGGGNAGCTTGCAAACATCAATTCTTCTATTTACATGCTCTTCACTGATGGAAACCACTCTTAGGTAGCCCACATCTCTCCTGTTGTTGGTCCATGGGTTACCTCTTCTGCAACTGAGGCAGCTGTTACAGCAATCTGCTACGAAAACCAGTGTTCTAGGGAGCTTTTCGATGGCATTGATAGTCTTGATGAAGAGTTGGGTTCATCTCTTGAAAATAATGAACAAGAAAGGTTATTTACGTAACTTTTTACTCTTTAAGTCCTAAAGGGTGCTCTTAACCTCATATTAATTTTGACTAATGTGCTGGTGTTGGGGTTTGCTTGTATAATACAGAGTATTAATTTAATTCTGTGAATTTGTTTCAAATTTGGAGGCATGGAATTTCTTAGTTTGGATCACTATTGAATTTGACCTTCAAATGTGTGAAAGCCTGCCAGGTACTGGGGATGCTCTGAAAGTCAAAATAATATTTATGGCTTCAATTGGATGAATGGTTTTGTATTTCGTAAAAAACAAATATTTATATCAAAGTTGCTGCGGCAAATCTTTTTGCACTCACCTACCATTCTTTTCTTTAGGTTATATTCTGCTTATCCTAGTCGCAACTCTCTTGTAGCATCATTTGCTAAATGAATTAAAAATGCTCAGTCTGTGAACTTGCATATAAGGTGACTATCTATGTGTTTAAATCAAGTTTCAATCTTGCTTTATCATTTGATTCTCATCTTTCAACTAAAGTTTTGATTAAAATCTTTTCCATTAACAATAACAATTATTCAGCATTGGGATTTTGGAGGTGAGGGGAGGGAGGGGGAGTGGTGTATGTTTGGCCGGGTGAGTTGCCATTTTGTTAATTTCTTTTCAGTTTTCACCTTGTTCATCAATTATTGCTATGCTTACATGGTACATGTAGACTGTTCCAGAGTATACTTTAATACTCCCTCCGTTCCACAAAACCCTTCCGGTTTTGACTTTGGGGAAAAATAAGGAAAGTGTAATTTTGGTTGACTTTCCAATTTTGCCCCTGATGTGATGGGAAAAAGTAAGATGTGATAGTTTGGTTATTAGTGAAAAAGTATGATGTGATAGGTAGGGTATGAAAAAGTAGGGGTAAAAGTGGTTTTTTAATAGAAAGTGGAAGTGTTTTGTGGAAAGCAAAAAAAACGAAAGAGGAAGAATTTTGTGGAACGGAGGGAGTATACAATAATAATAGTAAGGTTGTTGCTAAATCTGCAACTCATTTGGCTATATCCACCCCATTTATATCAAATGGACAAGTTTACCCTTAAATGTTAAAGGAAGAAAGGAAAGAAGTGAAGGGGAAAACTTGTCCATTTCTCGTAAATGGAGTGGATTTAGCCAAATGGGATGTCGATTTTGCAGCACCCTAATAGTAAAAGTATCAATCAATAATATTTTACATGTTTTCCCGAAATTCTAATTCCTTTCCACTCCATTGAATCATGCATTACAGTTTTTTAACTCTTTCATCCCCCTGGCCCCTCTTACCCCCTCTTGTAACCAAACAAGGGGTTGGTTAGAGATAATTCGATGTCTTATTTTTTTAAGAGATTTGCTAGTGGTAGTGAACTTGAGATGCAACTTTTCTTGCCAGGGATAATCAAGTAGAAGATGTCCAGATGGACAAAATGTGTTCAGGTATTTATCTCTTTGTTACACAATTATGCTAACACATTAGAACTCACAAACTGTCTTTCCAGATGTTTCCAAAATTTAAAATCTTAGTCTTAGTGAAATTCTTCTTTTAAGATCTGATTGTAGTCAACCAAATAAAATACTCTACCTGTCCTGAATTTATGTTTGCAGTTACTTTTCAAAGGGTCAATTCATATCTTCTTTCCTTCCATAGGTTTATTGATCATTATAACATGCATACCATTCCAAATGCAGTTGTTGAAATTTAGTATATGCGACAATCAACAACAAAACAAGTAGCTTTTTTTTTTGCATGGAACGTTTTATATAGTTGGTTTTTTTAATAATTTATTATGCTGGTTAATATTTCCATGTATGAATTTTAACTTCAAATTCATATTTAAATGCTATGACACAAATTAAATATTCTAGAATAATTTGCATGAATATAAAATATTTTAGAAAGATGACTCCATGGAATACACGAGTGAAAGTGCTAGTAATACTCATAATAATAATAAACTAATACTCTATTACGAAAAATTAGCAATGACTGTATTCATTATAATAGTGATGATGATAACCATATCACTCTCTTAACACCATCCTTTTTCGTGACAAAGGGGATAAAATCTCATCCGAGAGGTCCGAGAGGAGTGCTATACCTCTGATGTTACAGATGAGGGCTGCAACTGCGACTGCTCTGGGTGCGGCTGCTGCTCATTCAAAATTATTGGCTGATCAGGAAGAGAGAGAAATGGAATATTTGGTTTCAAGTTTAATTGATACCCAGGTTAGTCTTTTGTTCATCACAGGGTATTGACTAGTGAGTTTGGATGGGAAAACTTTGGAGGGGTTAGACTACATGACAACAACCTTACCCTAACCTCGCATTGGATCAAAGTAATGGACAAAAAAATAATTAAGGGTCTAAGTCCCTACTCTCGTAGAATCCAATTTGTTTGTTGTTGGTCCAAATATTTATGAAATGCTTAAGAGGAATAAAACAGTTTGAAATCATTTGAATCCTTTCAAGTGACTAGTAAGGTTCCATGAGTAGGGTGTGGGTGTACATACACCTAACCGCTACCTATATAGGTAGGGAGACAGACGGTTTAGAGTTTATACTATATCTTGTTGAATATAGAATGTCTCAAAAACTGAATAGCTGGTGATTTAAATTATATACCTCCGTAATATGTTAATCTTTCGACTTTTAAAATATCAAATACGAGTCTAAATCAAGTTATAGACCTGTCCTTCCAAAACTCATGCATTCTAAGTCCTAAACCCTCCCTCCATCCAAACTTACTCGACTCGGTCGACTGGTTTAGCGGATAGTAAAAATGATATGTAGGTCACGATTTACAATATTTTTTGACCAAAAATGACGAGAAATGCCACAACTATTTTCTTATAGTTTATTACACCCAAATAAATCATATATCCATCCCTTAATGAAATGGTCTCTTTGACTTCACGTAAATTGAGAAAAATGTTGAGAAGTTAAAGGTATTGTTGGAATTTGTTCAAAAGAGAAATATTTTGAGCCACATATCCCTTTCCCAAAAGGAAATAAGGAATGTGTAAGGTTTGTTTTGGGAGGGACAAAAAAAGAAAGTGTGAAGTTTATTTAGAGATGAAGGGAGTATTAAACATGATAATCCCATTTGTTCAGAAACGTTGCAGTCACAATTTCTGTTAGTATGTCACTTCAACTATTTCTGCTAATACATGCTCTCACATAAGTGATTTTAAAGTTAATATAATACTCCCTCTATCCGAATTTAGTTTTCCACTGGCCTTATTTGGTAGACAAATGGTGAGGAATTGTCCAAAATACCCCTAAAGAGCATTGCTTGTTTCTACCAACGGGGGACAAACCAATTACATCTTCTAAATTTATTTTTCAATTCACAACATTCCTTAACTTTAAAGGGTTGGGAACAAGCGGACAACAAAATCGAGACGGAGGGAGTATATTCTTCAATATCTCTTGTACCATAGTGAACGATTATTCGTATATCTCATTATTTTATTTGCTTGGGTGCAATTATTATAGTTGAAGAAGTTGCATGCCAAAGTTAAACATATGGAGGAACTTGAGTTGATAATGGGAAATCAGCAAACGCGGATGAAGCAAGTAGAGGCAGACTTAATCGATGAGCGAATATCTGTCTTGCAGAGAGTTTTTAGCAATGGGACTGCAACGAAATCCAGGGTTGATGTATCATCTTCTATTATCGTGGATTCTTAGCAACCGACTACAGCATAGCCAATGCAATGTCACGGCGTTTCTTTCCTTGTAAGTCTCAAAGATAATGATAAGAAAACACTATTTATTTTTAATTTCTCTAATTCAAAGATTTGCTTGACTCCATCCGCCCCATTGATATCTTCTTTCATATTTGTGTTGTCACAAATTTTGCTCAACTTTCTTTTTTTCTGAATAAATTTTTATCACACAATTTCCTTATATTTATAAACATGCCTAGTCAAACCCAAACATTCTAACCCCCTAAAAGGCTAAAATGGTTTCTTTTTTTCAAAGGTTTGCCTGGGTGGGTTGGTTTTTATCACACTAACACATACCCAAAATGATCTATTGCAGTGTGGGCATAGGACGAGACACGGGTTCATCGGGACCATCCGAGACCTGCAATAATCAACCAAGGGAGGGTTGGACCATCCGACACTTGCAGTGATCAACCTAGGGAGGCTTGGACCATCCGACACCTCCATATTGCAACAGTTGGGCTCTAATTTGGCCTAGTGCTTGTCCATGGGAATGTGAGAAGAGATAAATTGGGTTTAATTATATATTGTTGGCAAAGAGTAGAGTCTACATCTGGTACTTGTAGAGCTTCTATGATTAGTATAGTTGTCTCCAAGTAATTCTAAGAATCGAATTTGGGTGTTGCCTTCTTGAGTCCCCTTGCCAACTATGCATGCCCACTAACAATTAATTATTCGTGTCGATTAAATTTTTCCAGGGACTTATTAGGATTTGACATGACCACGGATCCAAGAACTTTTCCAATCTGCAAAAAATTCTTGTAAATAGCGGGTTTGTATTTAGATTTTTGGGTTATAGGCCTCTGCTTGTCTCGTACGTAATAAAAGGAGGCCCATAAACTTAAGGGTTAGGCTTTATGTTCAAGTCCTCGAGCTGTCGCAACCCTACCCATTAAAAACACTATAATGTCTCTTCTGTTTGAAAATGATTTTCCTAAATCATATTTTTCGTCTTTCGTTACTCGATTTTCTTTTCTTTTTTTATATTTGAAATGTCACAATTATCCTCATTCTCTTCATTTATAACACACCATCCCATTTTCATGAAGGATAAAGTAAAAATTTATATTGTTTTTTCAACTCTTCTCAGAAAGTAAAAAAATTCAGAAAAAAAGCAACAATAATAATGTTGCCAAAATTTTATACTCCCTCCCTCTTATGTCTTTATTCTCACTTTTCTTTCTACACTGTCTAACTTGATTTATCCTGTTTCTTTATTTGATAAATAATTTCTTTCAAAAAGACTCTTTTATCCTTCTTTTCTACTTCTTTCTTTGCCCGTCCTTTTCGAGAAAATTACTCATGGGTGACGTGAATTTTGTCGAAATAACTCTCAGGTCTCTCTATTTTCAAGAAGACGACAGAGGTCCTTACATTTTGTTGTAATGACTGGGAGGGGACATTTCATCCTATACTTCATCCATAAGAGTTACGTAGTAATAAACACATTTTTTCCTATTTTGCCATTACCATTTTTTCCTATTTTGCCATTACTGGGTTTTTTCTTTATTAGAAAATTTTTTTATTTCATTTATTTCTATATCATACAAATAATTTTGAATTTTTATACGATTTTATAAAGGAAATTTTAAAAAAACACTTTAAAAAACAGTAACAAAAAAAAAGAAAAACAAAGAAATAAAAAAAAGGAGCGACCTAAGAGTTATTACCATAAAACATTAAGGAAAAAATAGGAAGAAATACATTTATTAACGTTTATGGATGAAATATTGGATGGAATGTCCCCTGCCAGTCATTACAACAAAATGTAAGGACCTCCGTTATCTTCTTGAAAATAGAGGGACCTGAGAGTTATTTCGAAAAAACTCGTGTCACCCGTGAGTAATTTTTTGGTCATTTTCTTCTTTCTTTTCCATTTCTTTTTCCCTCCACCCCCGCACCCCTAATTTTCTTTTCTTTCTTCTTCTTAATTAGACATCAATTCATTTTTTTCTTCACTGTGCCTTTTTTTTCGTGCTACTTTGGTTCCTCCCCACCCCTTGAATTTCTTTGATGAATATGAAAGATTTGTAATGGAAGGGTGGGGAGATGAAGTTGAAGAAATTGATTTTATATTTCTTGATTATGGAGATCTGAATTTTAAATTTTTTTTTTAAAAAAATATTTTGTATCATATGCATTATCATATCTAAATTTTAATATAGACTATTACCACATTATTGAATAATGTGGTAATACTAAAGTAATGTCTTATATTTCTATTTTAGCAACTAATATCGAATTCGTATTCACACTAATTTAAAACCAATATAAGATACCTACTTAGAGGAAGCATAGAGACGGAGTCGTACATGTAAAACCATTATTATCTTTCAAAAAAATAATTCTTCTCTTATTCGTTTTCTACAAAATGTTTCTTTCCTCTATTTTTTTCAGAGTCAGGTCAGAAGACCATTTTCTAAACCAAACTCTCTTATACCAAAATGTAACACCCCACTCTGAGTGACCCGAGTGTTGGAATTTTTGGCATTTTAATAGGCATTAAATGGACCAACTTGGGTATATTTGTCAATAGGTCCACTAACGGTTTTAACCATTAATTAATGGACGTGTGCTCTCTTAAATGAGATAAATGTTTTGACAAATATTACGCCAAAAATGGTAGAAGGGTGAATGAGAAATTGATTCTCAGAGTTAACCCGTTACGTAATGTTTAAAATTATTCCACTTTTACGGAGTTAACTGGCCATTAATCTCCAATTAAATAGGAAGAATTTTAAACATTATGGGTGTAACCCCCATGTTAATGGTGGTATTAACACACCATTAAAAATATTACTAATGATGGTGAGTCATGGCTATTGAATGTGCCTTCATGGCATATAAGTTACAAAATGAAGAGCCATGAAAATGCCTATTTAAATGGAAGGACTCTTCTCATTTTTTTAGAGCATCCATACGTGGAAAAAAAAGAGGAGAAGGAAAAAGTTAACACTTTTGTCCTTGTTTAAATTTGAGGGGAGCTCTTGGTTTTCTTGCCAATTTTCCGGCGATTACCTTCATATTTTCCGGTCATCAACGTTCCTACGTTGTTCTTGTTCGTTGGTGTGTGGTTGGTCCGTACAATCTCCACACACGATAGCGGTTTTATCCTGGGAGGAGAGTGCCCACGTTTTCCGGTACGGTAGGCGGGCACTACTACCTTAAGGACAGCTCCGGTGACTCCGCTGTCCTTCCACGGTGTTGTGATTTTGCAGGTTCAGTTCATAAAGACCTCGCTGCATTCTGTCCTAGTGCATAATGTCCTCGCAGCCCAGTGCATAATGCCCTCGCAGCCCTGTGCATAACGTCCTTGAATCGCTGTCCAGTGCTTAAAGACCTCGCTGTCCAGAGCTTAATGACCTTGCTGTCTAGTGCTTAACGTCCTCGCTGTCTAGTCCTTAATGTCCTCATACAACAAGGCCGTTTGAAGATATAGAAGTTTATTTTCAACTTTGTTTATTTTGTAATATTCAGAATAAATTATAAATTCAGAATTTTATTTATTTTTTTTATTTCCGGGGCCATTCGTCTTCCCCGTCCGTTGTAATCCGTACGAGAATTGTAACAATCTTAAGGTAGTAGTCATATCCGTGCGCAATGGCGGGTATGGACGGATTCGGTTTTGACGCTCACACCGGAAACGGGAGTAGTTCCTAGACTCCGGTTGTGAACGTTTCGGCTGGATTGGGTGGCTCTGTTGGGCAGACCACTCCGAT
This sequence comes from Cuscuta campestris, assembly GCA_900332095.2. Lineage (NCBI taxonomy): Eukaryota > Viridiplantae > Streptophyta > Magnoliopsida > Solanales > Convolvulaceae > Cuscuta > Cuscuta campestris. Next base: position 575,816 of record OOIL02001262.1, read on the forward strand.
CAACATTCCTTTCGAATCGAGTGTGGCCATGGGGTCCACTCCGATCACCACCTTCGTTGGATCGAGCGCGACTATGGGGTCCGCTCCGGTCACGTCGGTTATTGGACCAACCGCGGCTACGGCCGCAATGGTCACCCCACTAGGACCGAATATGGCTTCGGCCATACCGGTCATTCCCTCACTTGGACCGAACACGGGTGTCTTCACATCCGCACCGGTCGGACATCCTACTGTCATGCTGCCTGCGAACTCTGTCAAAGAATCGGCAAAGTTCACAGGTGTTGGATTTAAAATATGGCAGCAAAGGATGTTATTTTGGCTGACCACCCTCAACCTTGCGAGGTATTTGAGGGAGGATCCCCCTGTTGTGGGGGAAACCGCGGATGAGCCAACAGTTCAGGCTAAAGAGGCATGTATAGCGAATAACTATACGTGCCTTAACCTTATCCTGAATTGCTTGAGCGATGCCTTATATGCTGTTTATAGCAGGGCTGCATCCGCAAAGGAGTTATGGACTACACTGTCCAACAAATAACAGGCCGAGGACGCCGGTGCGAAGAAATTCGTAGTCGGTAAGGTCTTGGATTTCAAGATGGTGGATTCCAAACCCGTGGTCAGTCAAGCTGAAGAATTGATTCTCATTTTTAATGAGTGCACTGACGAGGGAATGGGGGTCAGTGAGGCATTCCAAGTGGCGGCAATTATTCATGTGCTCCCGCCGGCTTGGGATGAGTTCCGGAGCTATCTCAAGCTCAAACGGAAAGAAATGACTTTAGAACAGTTGCTTGTTCGTCTCCGGATCCGTGAAGAGGGTCTCACTCGCGAGAAAAAAGTAGCTGTTGCTAAGGCCAATGTGGTGGAGCATCCACCCAAAGAGGGTTCTTCCAAAGGGCCCAAGCCAAATAAGGACAAGAAGAAAATTGGTCCTAAAAGAGGCGTCGCGAAGCCCAAATTCGCAGGGAAATGCTACAACTGTGGCATTACGGGCCACCGTTCTTCAGAGTGCCGCAAGAAGCCTCAGAAGAAGAAGCAGAAGAAGGAAGAAGCTCTCTGCTCGGAGCTAGATGCTATGGATCTTTGTGCTGTCGTGACAGAGGTCAACCTGGTCGGGTCTAACCCGAAAGAGTGGTGGGTTGACACTGGAGCCACTCGTCATATCTGCTCCAATCGGGCCATGCTCTTTGACTTTAAGGAGACTTCTGGCGACAAGGTGTGGATGGGCAACTCCGCCCAATCCGAGGTTCAAGGCGTGGGCAAAGTTAAGCTCAAGATGACATCCGGCAAGGAGCTCACGCTGAATGATGTGTTGTATGTGCCGGACATACGGAAAAACTTGGTGTCAGGCTCACTA
>OOIL02001262.1:586299-601917 GCA_900332095.2 Cuscuta campestris
AGAGAGGTTAATGTGGGGGTGATAAGCAAGGGGAAACAAAACATTTTTTCCCCTGCTCCGTTGCTTAGCTTTAGTACTATGTGTCGGATCATTTCCACAGTTTTGATTGCCAAATATTTTTAGAAAAATATAAAACTTATATCATTAAGTTCCATATTTCTCACACATCGTTTTAACATAATTTGTTTTTCAAGAAAATAAGTTCACTTGAACAAAATAATCTTAATAAGGTAGTTAAAAGATAAAACCTAACTTACTTTACTTTTTTTTCATTCATCACCTTTAATAATTAATTATTAAACTTGAAATTCCAATTTATTACTCCTTTCGTCTCCTATAGATCTTTCTATTAGCCCTTTTTATTTGTCCACTATAGATCTTCTCATTATCTTCTTTATTAATTAAAATATCACAACTAACCCCACTTATTTTATTTATTACATCTCACCTACTTCATTTAATACACTCCACCCATTTTTATTAAGGGTATTATGATAAACTTTCACTTTTTTTCAACCCTCCTTAAAAACCACAAAAAGTCAAAACGAGAAGATCTTAGGGGGACGGAGAGAGTATTTTTTTAAAATAAAGAACAGTGACATTTTCTTTGTAACATTTTTTTCACACTTAATATTTTATTTTTTTTATTTTTTTAAGATAATAATTTCATTATTTACTCAAAGGCGGCAAAGAAACCACAAGTTGGATCCGAAACACCGTGTACCGGTGAATCATCTACGGGTAAGAATGCTTATCATATGTCTGGTTCAATATTGGAAGAAAAAACCCTAGATGCGAGTAACACCAAGTCGATTTTTCTGTGTAATGAGGAGGAAAAGTTGAATCTAGATATGAACAAACAAAATCCGGTGACTACACAATTGAAAACATTTGTTGAAGTAGTGGTGAAAAAAAGAGAAACTCGAATCTGAACTCAAATTTGTACAGACGGAGGATATAAATGGAGTCAAGGTGGCTAGACTAACGAAAGAGGATATCATAGAGATGGATAATTACTGGAATGCAACTGTTATATGCTGTTTACTAGGGGCTAATCCTCCATTAAAAGTCATGGATGGCTAGATTTCAAACCTGGGTAAAGCCCAATTTGTGGAAAATTTTGAACAAAAAGAGATGATGTGGCTAAGAAAGAATATTACTATATGGATAACAAGCCTGTCCTAGTGCAAAAATATAAGTCTGGAATGAAGATAAGAATGAAGGAACTAATAGATATACCTATCAGGGTTAAATTCCTAGATTTGGATCTCAAGTATTGGAGTCTTACAGGCTTGAGCAAAATTTGGAGCTTCATTGGACATTCAATCAGAAGAGATAAGGCTACAACAACCAAATCTAAGCTTGGATACACAAGAATCCAAGTTGAAGTGGACATGAAGAGCAAATTTATAGACAAAGTGACTTTTCATAGATGAGGACAACAGAGTGGTAACCCAACAGCGGGAGTAAAAGTGGTGCCCAGTTACATGTATACATTGTAAGAAAATTGGCCATTTTGGGGAAGAATGCAGAAAACGGGAAGAAAAATCTGCCCACAATAACAAGAAAATGATATAGAGACCAAAATGTAATGTTCAATCAAATGGAAAAGAGGAGATGAAGAACAAGCAGAAACCTGTGAAGCAAGATAATGAAGAACATGAAGTTCAAAATAAAGAAACCTTGGACTCCAAGGATGAAGATGGCTTCCAGTTAGTGGAGAAGAGGAAAAGTGTGTAAAAAGAGGCCACTTGTTTGGAGAGCATGTTTATGAGGATTTCTCTATGATGCCCCTTATGAGGGGCATTATCCTTTCCTCTCATGTAAGATGCTGGAATATTAGGGGTCTAAATAGCCCCTATAAAAAAGAAGAAATAAAAAGATTTGTTGGTAATAATAATATTGGTATCATGGCTATCTTAGAGACCAAAATTAAAGAAAATAAAATTAGTGAAGTGGAAGGAAAATTGGAACACCTGTACTAACCACCATGAACACTATTTAGGGAGAGTATGGGGGACATGGAATCTTGGAAAGTTTGAGGTCAAAGTTATTAGAAGAACAGATAAACTCATCCACTGTGAGGCTAGAAGAATTTGAGGGGATGATAGTTTTGCAATCACTTTTGTGTATGCTCAAAATGAGCCAGTCAAAATACTGGATCTATGGAAAAAGCTACTGGAAATTAACACCATAATTAAATGATCTTGGAGATACTGTGTTCTACATATGGAGGACAGACAAGAAGAAAAACCAATTGGATTGGAGGAAATAACAGATTTCAAGAACTGTGTGATAGCTTGTGGTCTTGAAGAAATGCATATGGAGGGGGCCTTCTTTACATGGTCTAATAGACAAGGACAAGGGCATAGAATATACTCAAGGATAGACAGAGCTTTATGCAACTCCGATTGGACAATTAATATAATACTAAAGTGATTGTCAAGGAAGAGGGGCTATTTGATCATACTCCCCTCATAACATATCAGAGTATATGAAAAATCTTAAAAAAGCTTCAAATTGTGTGATATGTAGATCACAGACTCTGAGTTTCCTAATATTGTTGAAGATGTATGGTTGGAGAAAACGCATGGAAGACCAATGTATGAGGTTTGAAAAAAGTTGAAAGATCTCAAAAGACCTTTCAGAGTCCTACACAGAAATAGATTTGGGAGACTACAAGAGGAAACAGAAACAATTAGGGCTCAACTTGAAAAAATCTAGGCAGAACTAAAAAGAAATTCCAATGATGGAAGGCTCATTGAGGAGGAAAGGAAATTAATTCAGATTGAAGTTCTCTTCCATGCTACTCAACCAAATGTGCAAAGTGAAATTGATTCAGAAAGGGGACCAAAAATCAAAGCTGTTTTATTCCTAGATAAAGAAAAGAAAGATCCAAAATCAGATATTAACTATCAAAAAAGATGGAACGATGGTTGAAGGGGAAAAGAAAAAGCGACAGAGGTTCTCGTAGAATTCTTCAATGGCCAGTTTGGGAATTATTCTGAAACTGAAAGGGTTAACATGAAGGCAATGTTGGAAGGTGCAAGCTTAATATTGCTCAACAGCTATTGCTTATATAGGAAGTAAAAAAGGGATCAGGTTAAAGAGCCTATGTTTGGCATACCTAATGGGAAAAGCCTTGGTTAAGATGGTTTTAGCAGTGGATTCTTCAAACACCAATGGAATATGATAGAGGAGCTGATAACTAAAGCCATATTGGGACTTCTTTAAAACATGGAAGTTTATCAAATAGATAAATTCTACCTCAATCACAGCAATTCCCAAGATTGAAGCACCTGTGGAAGCAAGTGACTGCATGCCCATCGCGTGTTGCAATGTATTATACAAAACCATCTCAAAAATCCCATGCAGTAGCCTTAAAAGGGTACTACCAGATATTTTAAACCAAAATCAAGGGGCTTTCATCACAAGGAGGAAATTAGTACATAATGTACTACTCTGTCATGAGCTAACGAGAGGGTATAGAAGAAGAGGAATATCACTCAGATGCCTTATGAAGCTAGACATCAAGAAAGCATATGATAATGTGAGAATGGAGGCTATTATACAAATAGCGGAGCTTCTAAATTTTGCCCATCAATTTGTAAGTTGGATTAAGTACTGCATCTCTACCCCTCATATTCCATACAGCTGAATGGAGAAGTTTATGGACACTTTGAAGGAAATAAGGGACTTAGGAAAGGAGACCCCGTATCCCCTTTGCTCTTTGTCCTATTAATAATGGGGTACTTGAGTAGGCTTCTCCAAAAAATGGCCAAAATCAATGAGTTCGAGTTCCACCCAATGTGCAAATCACTTAGATTGGCTAATCTGAGCTTCGTTGATGACCTAATCATAATATGCAAGGAAGAAGACAAAACTATAAAAGCTATTATGGATAGCTTGGAGACATTCTAGAAGAGCACGGGTTTGGGAATAAACTTCAATAAGTCACAAATTATATTTAGAGGGGTAGATAAAATGACAAACCTTCCTCTTGGAGATCTCCCTATTTGATATCTTGGAAGCCTAATATTTGCAACAAGGATAAGTGATAAAGAATGTGACAGATTGGTATGCATCATTACTTCAAAAACAATTAGTCAACTCTGTGTTGTTTGGGATCATGACCTTCTGGAGTCAACTCTTTATTATCCCATCTAAGGTCATGAGGAAAGTACAAAATATATGTAGAAACTTTCTGTGGGGGTCTAAGGCAATATATTCAAAAGTTCTTCTTGTGAACCGGGAGGAGGTATGCCTTCCTAAAACACATGGAGGGCTAGGATTGATGAATATGACTCTATAGAAAAGAGCATTCATACATAATTATTGGTGGGATGTCACCAAAGAGAAAAACAACCTTTGGGTGAAATGAATACATGAACGCTATATGAAAGGGGAGGTGGAGAACTATAAAGTCAGGGGTGATTGTATGTTGTTTCCATTGGAAGAAGATTATCCAAAATAGAAATGGTTTGAAAATATGCAGATTACCAAAGAGTATACCATAGAGGAGGGGTATACATAGCTACTCACCAAGAGAACCAACGTATTCTCTGCTCCTTTTATATGGAATAAGCTAATAGCCCCAAAACAACAATTTCTACTTTGGCTAATCTGTAAAGACAGGATGAGTACTAAGGATAGAATAAGCAGATTTGTTGATATTAATAAAACTGCTCTTTATGTAGGAATGAAAAAGAAGATAGTAATCATTTATTTTATAAATGCCCTTTCAATACAAACCTATTAGAGAAAATTTCAGAATGGCTTGGGCTTAAAATCAGTGGGGAGAATAATGTAGAAGAATTAAAAATAGGCTCATGTCCCTCAAAGGAAGAAGAAGACATCAATGTATAAGTGCTTTTGCTTTAACCTGCTACTGGATTTGGAAGACAAGGAACAAGATCATCCATTCCCAGCCCGCACTAACAGAAGAAGAAATCTTTCTTCAAATTCGAAAACATACGGAAGCTTACTGGCGGAAAACCTGAACAGCCTTTCAAGTAGTATGCAGAGTTTTAAACTTTTATGTAGAGCCTGTTCTTTAGGGCTGAAAAAGAAGAGCCGGATGTTGGAAGAAATTGGAAAAAACTGTAAGGAACTAGAAGCAACTGGAAAGAACTGGAAGAAACGGAAAGGAGCTGGAAGAAACGGGAAAGAACTGGATGAAACTTGAAAAACATCAAAAAATTGGAAAACCTAAAAAAACATTAAAAAAATTTATTTTAAATTCTTGTTGTTATAAATTATTATTATTATTATTATTATTATTATTATTATTATTATTATTATTATTATTATTCTTATCATCATCATCATCACGTTATCTTAATGAATGCCTTTAAAATAAAAAAATATTGTTCTGTTTCAAATACAAAAAAACTACTTTTGGGAAAAAATAATTATAGTATAAAGTTAGCATAAATATAAAAATATTAAATTTTAAAAAGTTTTTTGTGGTTATCTTTACCTCAATTTATTTATGCAGTATTTATTATAAATAATATATTTGTAATTATACTTTATATATTACAAGATTTTTTTAAATATCAGACATGTCACATTATGTAATCAAACCTATTTTTTCTTTCATGATTGACATTTTATTTTCATAGAAGTCATATTTTTGGAATAAAGACATAGAACGTTTTTTTTTACATTTTTTATGTTTTACTACTATTTTAGTCTTTTTCTCTAAACTATTTTTATTTACAACTTTTTTTTTATAAAACTTAGAAAAATGAGCAAATTTGAAGTAATAAAGGGAAATGTAAGAGGTCTTATATAAAGTTAGATTAATAAAACATTTTATGTCACTATTTTATCCATAATTTTTTTAAATACGTAGTATAGTTTAACATATTGATGTTTTTCTGTTTTATCATGTAGATTAATATACAAAAATTGTCTTATTCATGTTTTAAAGTTGAAGATAAAAAATAATGAGTGTGAATTCTAAAAATGGTGAGATGAAAAAAAAAATTATTTATAAACTATAGTTATGAACATAGCAGTTGTAATAATAATAATAATAATCACATTAAAAATATATCGTTTTTAGAGTAATTAGTTGGAGAGTAGAAAGAGTTTGATGAAAATGAGAATAGTTTGAAGAAACTGGAAGGAATTGGAAGGAACTGGAAGAAACTGGAAAGAACTGGAAGAAATTGGAAGTTAAGAGTTCAAGCCCTAAAGAACAAGCTCGTAATATGAGTGGTGGGGCTGTAAAAGATTTGAATCTGATGATGATATAAAAGTGATACGGGTATTGATGCGGGACGTACGAACGAGGCCCATGCGCAGCCCATAGCGGAGGGGCGTCCACGGAGGAATGTCGGGCCACCCCGACGGTATCGTGACTTTTTTTAATATTTATTATTTCATTCTTCTCCATTAATTGTATTTTAGATTTTTCTTAGGAGAGCGTGTTATAAGCTCCTTCAAGGGTTTTCTTTTTGGTTCTTTCCCTTGACGCCTTTTTTTGAACCGACAGGGTAGATAATTTAGTAATTAGGGTTTGGGAGGATTTCCTACTATATATTACGAGGGTTGTACGCCTCATGCTGCATGAATGAATAAACCACCTTCCTTCTCCCTAAAGAATTCTTCTCCTTTTCTTCCCAAAAAACCCTACTACCGCCACATCACACCTTCCTCTGTACGGCCGGCAAGGATCGGACGTATCATCTGGTGCTCTCATTTCCGTTCTCAATGGCTCCCTCTGATCAACCTCACTCCTCCTTGACATTAGAAGACGTCATGCATGCCCTAGAAGCCCTGGGCAACGATCTGCAGGACACCAAATCTCGGGTGGCAGACTTGGTGATGTCCAGACGACCGGCATTCAGTGAGCATCAGCGGCCGGTGTATCAAACAAATCCTGGCTGGCGTCCTCCGGCTTCCCGCACGACCCCTCCAACGCTGGACTCGGCCCCAAGAATGCGCGTTGATGCTCCTCCATTCTCCGGGGAAGACCCGACAGGTTGGATCTTTCGTGTTCAAAAGTATTTTGATTACTTTCTCACGCCCGAACCCGAACGTTGGCACTTGGTTGCCATGTTGATCGATCATCCGGCATCGGAATGGTTTCATTACTACCAGGCGAATAACCCTATGGCTACATGGCCGGAATTCTTGGATGCAGTCCAACAACGGTTTGATCCCACCTACTATGAGAATTATGTGGGGCTCTTGTCTAAGTTGACACAGACCTCGACAGTGTTGGCATACCAAACCGAGTTTGAAAGTCTACTCAATAAGGTGTCCGGGGTGCCAGAGTCCACTCTTGTCGCCATGTTTATTGCCGGACTCAAGCAACCCATTCAACGCGAGGTGAATCTCCGGAACCCCTCTACTCTTCCCATCACCTTTTCTTTAGCCCGGGAACTTTCGGCTTGCCACTCGGACGCGACGGGATTGTATGGAAAAGATACGAGACGCCCATGGTCCTCCCGTCCTCCCGTCTCACCTACGGCGGGTATCCTGCCCACTCCGCCATCCTCCAGCCGGGCGACACCCCCACCTCCAGCGGGTCGAGGAAGTGACTCCAATTCTAAACTTCCGATTGTTTGGCTCACGAATACCGAAAAGACGGAACGCACGAAAAAAGGATTATGTTGGTATTGCGATGAGAAGTGGGTTCCGGGCCATAATTGCAAGCATCGTTTCTTGCTCTTAATGGGACCGGATCATGACGATGATTCTCTAGACGATGGCAGCGGCATCCCTCCCGACGACGACCTCATCACGGCGGACATATCCAGTCTGAACTCTCTGGCCGGAAACCCTAGTCCCCGTGCATTGAAGTTGGCAGGCACGGTGCATGGTTCCCTGGTACAGGTGTTATTGGACAGCGGTAGTACACACAATTTTATCCATCCAGGCGTGGCCGAACGTCTTCACTTGCCACTCCAACCGATTCCGCCATTCCGGGTCTATGTCGGCAACGGCGATTCTCTACGTTGCTCCCACTCCTGCCCGCAGACTTCCCTTTCCTTACAGGGCAATGTGTTTCTGGTTGATTTATACATTCTTGAAATCCATGGAACCGATGTGGTCCTCGGTGTGCAGTGGTTACAAACATTGGGGCGAATCTGCCACGACTATGCTAAGATGACTATGGAGTTTACGATGGGCAAGAAGATGATTACACTTCGCGGTGATGTCCCCCAACCACGGGCCATATCTTATGGGCACCTCTGCACGTTACTGGCTTCCCCTGGGGACTGGGCCATTTTTGAATTGCTCCCCGCACGGGTGGAACAGCAGCCAGTGGGGGGCGAGGCAGTGTCTTTACCAGAGGATACACCGCCCACTCTCCGCCCTATTCTCCTCGAGTTCGCATCTGTTTTTGGAGCTCCGGCAGCCCTTCCACCTTCACGCAGTTGGGACCACCGCATTCACCTGGGAGTAAGAACGAAGCCCGTCAATGTACCGCCTTACCGCTACCCATACTTTCAGAAGACGGAAATAGAACGACAGCTACGGGAAATGCTTACGCAAGGTGTAATTCGGCCGAGTACTAGTCCCTTCTCTTCTCCCGTTTTGTTGGTTCGCAAAAAAGATGGCACTTACCGTTTTTGTGTGGACTACCGGGCACTTAATGCGGCCACAACTCCTGATCACTTTCCAATTCCTACATCGGACGAACTCTTTGATGAACTAGGGCATGCCCGCATTTTCACAAAACTTGACCTCCGTTTCGGTTACCATCAAATCCGAATGCATTCGGCCGACGTATTCAAGACCGCCTTTCGCACTCATGACGGCCACTTTGAATTCCTGGTCATGCCGTTTGCCCTCATTAATGCCCCCCCCACCTTTCAAGCAGCGATGAATAGCCTCTTCCGGGAACACCTCCGACGGTTTGTCATTGTCTTCTTCGACGACATCCTTGTTTACAGTGCGTCGATGGCTGACCACGCGACTCACTTGTGGGCAGTTTTGAGCACCCTGCGCGACCACTCTTTTTATGTCAAGATGAGAAAATGTGCTTTCGGCAAGTCTACCATCTCTTATTTGGGGCATGTCTTGACGGCGGGGGAGTTGCGTGGCGATCCAGACAAAATCGCCGCCATGGTCTCTTGGCCGAAACCACGAACCTTGAAGCAATTGCGGGGGTTCCTTGGGCTCACAGGTTACTATCGACGCTTCATCGCGGGTTATGCGGTTATTGCCGCCCCTTTGACAAATATGTTAAAAAAAGACTGTTTCAAGTGGGACTCGGCAGCAGAGACTAGTTTAACGGACCTCAAGACGGCGATGACGACAGCTCCTGTTCTCCGCTTACCAGACTTCACACAGACTTTCTACATCGAGGCAGATGCCTCTAAAGTGGGTATCGGCGCCGTATTACTTTAACAAGGTCATCCCTTGGCCTTTTTAGTAAGAAATTGGGTCCTCGACGGCGCGCCGCTTCTACCTACCATAAAGAATTGTACGCCATAATAGAAGCGGTCCAAAAGTGGCGGAAATATTTGTTGGGGCGTGAATTCGTTATTCGGAGTGATCAACGCAATCTCAAGGAGCTCATGTTACAAGTTATTCAAACTCCGAACCAACAATTTTATGTTCAAAAATTAATGGGCTTTAAGTTCTGGATTGAATACAAGTCGGGTGTCTCTAATCGTGTCGCTGACGCCCTATCCCGTCGAGATGAGGATGACCCAGCGGCTCTGTTCTCCACGTTTGCCCAGCCGCTGCCTTCCCTCATGGATGCCTTGCACGAAGAGAATTGTTCCTTGCCAGACCTGTAGCGCCTTCACTTGGCAGTAGCAGAGGGACGCGCGCCCACCCATATCACGGCCCATGATGGGTTCCTTTATTACAAGCGACGCCTTTTTGTCAGCCCGGAGTCTAAATGGTGTGACAAAATCCTTCACGAGTTCCACAGTACCCCATCCGCGGGTCATCAAGGGGTGGAGCGCACCTTCCGACGCGTTGCGGCGGTATTTTATTGGCCGTCCCTCCGCAGGGAAGTTCGCCACTTTGTCGCTTCTTGTGCAACGTGCCAAATCACCAAGTACTCTACACAGAAACCCGCTGGACTCCTCCATCCGTTTCCAATTCCGGACAAGGTTTGGGACTCCGCTTCAATGGACTTCATCACGGGCTTGCCATCATCGCAAGGGTTCACAGTGATTATGGTGGTCGTGGATCGCCTGAGCAAGTATGCCCACTTCGGTGCTTTGCCCGCCCACTTTGATGCACCACGTGCGTCCCGTCTCTTCATCGACATTGTGGTTAAACACCACGGGTTTCCCCAATCTATTATCTCGAATCGCGACTCCATTTTTATGAGTGCTTTTTGGAAGGAGTCGTTGCGTTTGAGTGGGACTTCTCTGCACTTTTCAACGGCTTATCATCCGCAGAGAGATGGGCAAACCGAAGTCCTCAACCGAAGCCTTGAGCAATATCTCCGGGCCTTCACGCACGAACGCCCGTCTAAATGGGTCGGCTGTCTCCCTTGGGCAAAACTGGCCTTGAACTGCAGTTACCACGAAGGCCTAGGCACGTCACCGTTTCGGGCCCTTTATGGCCGTGAACCACCGTCTGTCTTCCCCACTATCTCTGTACGTGCCAAGAACCCGGAGGTGGAGGAGGTTCTACGTGAGAGGGCAGATTTACTGGATGATTTGAAGACCCATCTCCGGAAGATGCAACACCGTATGAGAGATCGCGCAAATCAGCATCGTCGTGATGTGTCATTCGCGGTTGGTGATTTGGTCCTTTTGAAACTCCAACCTTACCGCCAGCACTCTGTTGCCCGTCCTCTATCAGCGAAGCTCGGCCGTCGTTATTGTGGGCTTTTTGAGATTCTCGAACGCATCAGACAGGTGGCCTACCGATTGCGTCTACCAGTGGGATGCCGAATTCATGACGTCTTTCACGTCTCGTTACTTCGCCCATTTGTTCAGCGTGATGCCAGCCTCCCGATTCCTTCCTTGCCGGATTGCTTCTTCAAAGGCCGTCCAGTTTCTATCCAGCCAGTGTTATTCAACGCCGCACGGTTCTCGTCGACGGCAGACCCCAGGAGCAATGGTTAATCTAGTGGTCTGATGCCGAAGACGGTTCTTTCACTTGGGAACCCGCGGAGGAGTTGGCGCGCCATTTTCCAAACCTTAGCCTTGAGTACAAGGCTATTGTTAACCCCGGGGGAGATGATACGGGTATTGATGCGGGACGTACAGACGAGGCCCATGCGCAGCCCATAGCGGAGGGGCGTCCACAGAGGAATGTCGGGCCACCCTGACGGTATCAGAACTTTGTTTAATATTTACTATTTCATTCTTCTCCATTAATTTTATTTTAGATTTTTCTTAGGAGAGCGTGTTATAAGCTCCTTCAAGGGTTTTCTTTTCGGTTCTTTTCCTTGACGCCTTTTTTTGAACCGACATGGTAGATAATTTAGTAATTAGGGTTTGGGAGGATTTCCTACTATATATTACGAGGGTTGTACGCCTCATGCTGCATGAATGAATAAGCCACTTTCCTTCTCCCTAAAGAATCCTTCTCCTTTTCTTCCCAAAAAACCCTACTGCCGCCACATCACACCTTCCTCTGTACGGCCGGCAAGGATCGGACATATCAAAACGCTTGTGCATTTTCTTCAAAAAAACAATATATTCCTCTCTATTTTATTTAAAAAATATGTTTTAGTTGTTAGGCTACGGGGTGTGAATGTCTGTGATGACCATATAAGACTAGGATCGGGGGGGCACCACCCCCTCTTCCATGATCACGTTGTGATGTGTTTGGTTGCCATCTCCATAATGCGTCGGCCCCTTCCTCCATTAGCTATTGCAAAAGCACTTTTTAAATTATTTTTTCAATTATTAAAACCTTTATTCACGTCTCAACTTCATATACTTCATTTTTGTATAATTCTTCTAAACTTTCATCCTGACGCCATGCTAATGGACGATTGACCACCGCGAACAGAGTCGGATTAGAGAACTTTAGCTCCGATATCATGATAAAATTTGATAATAATTGATTTTATTTAATATTGAAGGATACATCCATATTTATAGGGATTACACGAGATAGTTCTAATCATGGCAAAAAAAAGAACTATGGTAGCAATGCAATAAGAAAATAATATGATAAGGAAATTAATTAAATATAATAATTGTTTCCTATTATCAAATATTCCTAATACTTTTTATCTTGGGGCACAACTCAACTAGTAAAGGGAGTAGGTGACCTTAGCGACCTACATGTGAGAGTTTTAAGGGGGAATGCCCATGCAAGGAGTCTTGAGACTCTTTAATGCTTTGCCACATTAATATTATAGTATTTTAGGATCTTTTTCAGATTTTTAGAAAAACTAACCCAATTCACAGACTTTTTCAGGCTTTCCATGTTAAGATTCCATTATCTTTTATTCTACGAAGTATTAACTTTTACGGCGTATTTTATTAAATTAGATAAATAATATTTCATATATAATTGTATTATACATTGATTTTTCTACCAAATTTGTTTATAAATATAATTAACCATTAAAGTATCAACAAAAAATTAGAGAAAATTATGTAAATTAACACACATAAAAGAAAATCATTGCTTTTTCATCAAATTATTTAAACAAACACATGTAAATATAAATTACGTAAAATAAAATAAAAAACACAACAAATGAACATTACATAAGTAGACATAATTGAAATATATAACTCTATCTTTATATTCATTAAGTAGACATAATTGTCATGGGAACCAAGCGGAATTTTTATTGGATGAACTATTAAGATGGGTGAGTAGACTTGGAACGAGTTACCCAAACCAAATGATCCGAAAATGAAACCAAGATGGTCTGAAAAATGAAGTTTCGATTTATAATCGAATACCTGAAATGATCCAAACCAAATCAAAACCAAACTAGATATACCCATACCCGATTTAAAACCAAACCGATTAGATCGGAAACTAGTTAAATCCAAAACCAGTTAAATCTGGAACCAATAAGACCCGAAACCGGTAAGATTTGAAATCGATAAGATCCGAAATTGATTATATCTCAAATTGATTTTGCCTGATGTTGAAGCTTGATTTTTTATACATTTAAAGAAATGTTTTGAAATCCTTTAATATGGAGTATAATATTTGAGAGTTAATAGCCTAGAATGATGACATGTGGCACTTCCTCCTATAGCCTTGATTTTTTGACACGTGGTGAATGTATCACGCTTATTCACGCGTCTCTCACTTCTTTCCCAATTCACGGAGGTCTAAACAAGAAAGCACTCCGTATCAGTCTTCTTCGCGAGACCTTCTTCGCCAAAATCAAAATCAAGTAGTCTCTTGCGGCTATTCTTCGCCAAACAAAAGTAATGGGGGTGTATTCAATTAAGATTTTATAGGATTTTTTTAGATTTCAAAAAGTTAGTGGATTTAAAAAATTTGTAGAATCTATGTAGAGTTTGGTTGATTTTTTGTAGAATCCATGTAGAGTTAGAAAAATTTGTAGAATCCATATAGACTTTGAAAAATTTGTAGATTTTGCAACAGAAGAAAAGCAGAGCAGAAAGAACCCAATTTCAAGACCAGCTCCAACACCTGCTTTAAAGAATTACAATTTGGACAAGAAGGTGGCAAACTCCATCGGCAAACTGGCCAAGACCTGCTTCTCGAATTTTCAGCCAAGGGCAACGTCACCAAAAGGGTTTTCGCCAAACCGCCGCCTCACCCGACCCGTTCGTCTTTGAGCCCTAGTTCCGATCTCCGCTGCGACGAGCTGCACCTCCACGACTCAAATCTCCGGGAACTCGTCGGTGGAGAAGAAGAACAGCAACCATATGCCGAATTACATGAGACGAATGCCAAGCAGAGAAATAAAAGATTGACGGATGCCGGTTGTGAGAAAGATAGTGAAAATGTAAGCATTTTTATTTTTTGAGAAAAAATCCAACAAAATTCATAGACTATTAAAATTCATAGAATCTTGAATATCTCAAAATTTTTAAAGACTTTTGAAAATCTAAGTTGAATAATTTAATATTTTTAAAGACTTTGGAAAATCACAATTGAATACCTCAAGATTTTTAAAGACTTTTGAAAATCCAGATTGAGTACACTTAGGTAAGAATTTTTGTCACAACTTTTACATTTTTTTAACCGTTTATCTAGAATTTGTCTCCATCTATTGAGTAAATCAAGTTTGATTCAAAGTTATTTTCAACACGAACTTACTTATTTATATACTTTTTCCATTTATTTCAATCTAAATTCAAACCAATAGTTTGAAAAGATTTTATTATCATTTTTAGGCATCGTTTTGATTTCCTCGAGATTTATAAGTTTGCCGTTAGGACTTCTCCACGATCTCCTTCCTTCTGCAATCATATTCCTTCTTTGTTTATCAATCAATGCCAAAACCCAATGTTATCCTTATTTTCTTGCTTTAAAGTTATTATCTCTCTTTTTTTTGCTTCTACATCTCTATTTTCTGCTATGCGCTAACGCTTAATTATATAGGTTAGACTTTTGATTTTTTATATAAAGTGATATTTATTCAAGATTTCATCAATTTCAGGCGATAATTCTTTTTTTTTGAATGCTCTGGCGAAATTCAAATTCCTCAACCTGCTGCAGCAACCGTCCAATACAAAGGCTCTCATTGGTATATGTGAATACGGTATGTCAAATTGATTCGTTCAGTGTATCAAATATGTGTTTGAATTGGAAATAGAAATTACATGAAAATAGTGATAATTTTAATACCTATTTATTTAAAAATTAGGATTAACCTTTTAAAACTGATTAATTATATCCGTTTGGGGTTCAGATCTCTGTTTTGAAAGACAATTGCATTGTGTTGGTGTTCTAAAATAAAAATCAAATTCGTCATTGTAATATAGAATAATTTATTTTCATTCATTCCTAGCACCATATTTTCTTAACTTTTTGTTTGCCACAACTAAGATTATCCATCTCCTTTAATTTCAAAAATTACCCCGACCGGTGAATGTGAGGGTTAAAGTGATATGAGTATCAATTCAATCAAGAAAATATTTATTGATGAGTTTGTAAGTTATAATTTCATTTTTTGTGGTTGGTGTTTTTGTGGTGGTGTTCATTTCATGCTGAATGAATTTATTCTCTTTAATTTGTATATTGTTATGAGTTTATGGAAGTAACTTTTATTTCAATTGAACTATGATGCTTAAACGATTTGAAGAACCCTTTTTTGCTTATTGCAATTATGAGAGTACGAGGCTTGAATTATTTTTTATAATCTAAATAAATCAGTGTTTTAAAAAAATTGAACCACATTGTTTGACATAAACTACAGAAAAGTTGTCAAAATAATTGCATCCGTCTTCATCCTTTGTTTAGAGTGGTCTATGTGTGAAGCTGTCTTTTATTTTGGTGGTCCTAAAGTGGTGAGATACAAAGTCTAGAGGGGTGGGTGAATAGACTTTGTTACAAATTTAAAATCTTTTTCGTTTCTTTTGAAAACGTGAAAATAAGTGTTAATCTAGAGTTCTTGAGAACTTTAGATTGTGTGCGGAATTTGGTGGGTAGAGTGAGCAGTAATCAATATGGATGGGTTAGTTTTCACAGTTAATGTAATTGCAAGTAAGAGTAAAGATAAAAGAGAGAGAC
>OOIL02001273.1:9896-96423 GCA_900332095.2 Cuscuta campestris
CCCCCCCCCCCCCCTTTTTTTAATAGTAAAGAGAGAAAAACAAATACGGAGTACTCCATTATATTGAGGTCTTTAAGCTTGGAAGAGCCAGCCAGCCGCACATTTCGCTCACACGCTTTTCTTCTCCCCTTTCCTTAAAGTAAATCCGGCCTCCTCATCATCATCATCACCTTCCTTCTTCTTTTCTCTTTGCTTCTAATAACTCTATTCTACCTCTGTATTATTTTATTGCAGCAGCAGTATATGACCACTGCTCATCTACCTCGCTAATTATAGATACCTCTGTATATTCAGGGGATCGGATTGGAATGCCCTCTCTCTCTCTCTCTCTCTCTCTCTCTCTAGGGCAAAATAATTATGGTGATGAATTATTAGTTTCTGTACGTAATTTTGGTTGAAGAAGAACATTACCCGAAAGAAAAGAAGAGTAAATCTCAGCTCAGCAGCTGCCATGGAGAATTTCTTATTGCTTCCCTTAATGCTCCTATTCCTCCTCCTCCAAAATGCAGCAGCTGCTGCTGCTGCTGCTAATGATGGAGTTCATCATGATTCAGCAGTGGGAGACCCCGGGATGAGCAGAGACGCCCTCAGGGTGGCCTTCGAGGCTTGGAACTTCTGCAACGAAGTTGGGGAGGAAGCCGCCGGAATCGGCAGCCCCAGAGCCGCCGACTGCTTCAACCTTGTCTCCAACAACAACACGAATAATACGGGAGGAGGAGGAGGAATAAGGATAAAGCACCTGGTGTCGGAGGACGACAACAGGCTCGGGGTCGGGAAGCCCTTCCCTGGGCTGAAATCAGGATCTCTGAATGACCCCGATCTCTACGCCGCCGAGAAAGAGCTGTACCTGGGGTCGCTGTGCGAGGTGGAGGAGGAGGAGGAGGAGGAGGGATCCGGGCCGTGGCAGTTCTGGATGGTCATGCTGAAGAACGGAAACTACGACTCCGAATCTGGACTCTGCCCCGAGAACGGGAAGAAGGCGCCACCGTTCGCGAGGGGGAGATTTCCCTGCTTCGGGAAGGGGTGCATGAATCAGCCCATCCTTCAGCACAGCCGGACCCAATTAGTGGAAGGCGACACCAGATTGGTGGGAGGCTTCAACGGGACCTACGACGTGACCGGCGGAGGAGCTGGCGGCGGTTCCTACTTTGAGGTGATGTGGGAGAAAAAGGTAGGAGCAGGAGAAGGGGGGTGGGCATTCCGGCACAAGCTGAGGACAACAAAAAGGTACCCCTGGCTAATGCTATACTTGAGAGCCGATGCCACCAAAGGCTTCTCCGGTGGCTACCACTACGACACCCGCGGCATGCTCCACACCGTAAGTATATACATGTTAGCCACACCTCTCTCTCTCTCTCTTTCCACACCGTAAGGCATTCCTCTTCCTTGTCACTGCACATGCTTTGAATATATCTAAGTTGTGCCAATCGGCTTTGCTGAGCTATTTTGGAAATATCACTTTCACATGTATTTCGATAGCCACGCCCTCCCATCATTAAACATTTTGTTTTTCACATTTTGTTTTTTCCCTTAACGCTAGCTTATTATCCACTTTGCCCAGCTCCCGGAGTCTCCCTACTTCAAGGTGAGAGTGAGTTTGGATGTGAAGAATGGGGGAGGACCTAAGAGCCAATTCTACTTGATGGACATTGGTAGCTGCTGGAAGAACAACGGGCAACCCTGCGACGGGGATGTCCTCACCGACATCACCAGATACAGCGAGATGATCATCAACCCCGAAACTCCCACTTGGTGTAGCCCTACACATCTCGAGAACTGCCCCCCGTACCATATCACCCCCGACGACACCCTAATCCACAGGAATGACACCACCCGCTTCCCTTACGCCGCTTACCACTACTATTGCGCCCCAGGGAACGCCAAGCACTTGGAATCGCCCTACAGCACCTGTGATCCTTACAGCAATCCTCAGGCACAGGAACTGGTTCAGCTGTTGCCTCACCCGATTTGGGGACAGTACGGGTACCCGACCAAACAGGGAGACGGGTGGATTGGGGATGCAAGGACTTGGGAACTTGATGTTGGTGCCCTTTCGAGCCGACTTTACTTCTATCAGGTATGTCTTGTACGCGTTACCTAGTGCATCTATGGGCGGGCTCTAGGCTCTACTTCAATTCTCAGTAGTTATCAGCCTGTGTTCTGACTATTGGCTTCTGATTACACTGATGGTGCAGGACCCAGGTACCCCTCCTGCTAAAAGAATATGGACCTCCCTTGATGTTGGGACTGAAATATTTGTTAGTGACAAAGATGAAGTCGCGGAATGGACTCTGAGCGACTTTGATGTTATACTCACCTCTCCTCAAAGTTAGTTGGTTAATCAAAGTAAACTCCAAAGGGTGTTTGTATTTTGTGCTCCAAAGGTTGTTTTTTGTCATCACCCAACACCAAATGACTTCTACTGATCTATTTTGCAGTAGTTTACTATTTGCATTTCCAATCTTACCTTGTTCAATTTCTCAAACGAACACAATGTATGCACAACTTTTGCTTATCATTATCCATCAAACCAGAAAAAGTAAATACTCCGTAATTCATTAAAACATTCCTTTTATATTTATTACTCCAATAAAAAAGTGGGGAGAAGTCAAACTCGTGTTCATAACAAATGTAATAATTAATAAATAAATAAAAGAGGGAGGGGGGGCGGGGACTTAGCTACAGGTATTATGCAAGCGAGGAACTGAAAGATGCTACTGCATCCATTTCCTGCTGCAAAAGAAGAGCATCAATAAAACAGTCCAGGCCATCTCCCTGCAACACTTCATCTATTGAATGACTCGTAATCCCAACTCTGTGATCCGTAACCCTTCCTTGAGGAAAGTTATAAGTTCGAATGCGTTCTGATCTGTCCCCGCTTCCAATCTGCTCAATGTTGTTTAGAAAAAAACCATTTCATGATGGGCAAAGAAACAAACAATTCTTATATACAGCATACTTTCATTAAAAATGGCCCCTTACCTGCTCCGAGCGGAGTTTTGATCTACTAGACTGAATCCTACATCTTTCCAATTCAAAGAGCTTTGCACACAACACTCTAAGAGCTTTGGTCTTATTCTGGCAGACACGGGCAAGATTGAGTATGAGCACTGATTGTCATAAGTGCATATTGAGTTCCATACAAAAAAAACACCTTAAAAAATCTGAATCACAATTCATCCAGTTCCTTACCATATGTTGGGATCGTTCATCCTGTATGGAAACAGTCAACCCCGAAGGAATGTGAGTGATCCTAACAGCACTGTTAGTAGTATTTACATGCTGACCTCCTGCACCACCGGCTCTGTATGTGTCAATCTTCAGATCTTCATTTCTCAACTGAACATCTACCTGCACAGCACTTTAGCATATATAGTTAATTAAAAGTTGAATAGATGAAAACCACCAAAGCATCCATAAACATAAAGATAACTCGTTCCAATGTACCTAAAAAAGCAAAGCAGATAAAGTGATATTATAACAAGTAGTAAGTCTTATTTAGGATGGTGAAGCTTTCAATTTGGTATTATGACACTCATTGATATGAAGCTAAAAACATAGCACTTCTTAATTTCTGAATTCTAATACACCGCTAATATTAGAAAATAACAGGTCATATATGTAACGTGCTAGACCAAAGGGTTTCTAACCATTGAATTTTTATTACGCAACAAGATCCCTATAGTAATCATGGGTTGTGACATTCACTAACTTATGCCTATGAGGCAAAAAAATAGATTAGACCAACTTAAAAAACAGATTTGCACCTGATCGGCCTGAGGGAGTATTGCAACAGACACAGCACTTGTGTGGACACGTCCCAATTTCTCAGTAGCAGGAACTCTCTGCAAAAGAAGTAGCGCGTGTGCAATGCTCCAAACATAAATTTTGGTAGAGACTAGAGAGCCTGATTTCAAGACAATGGTACCTGAACTCTATGAATACCACTCTCAAATTTTAGTTTTCCATACACACTAGGTCCAGAAACAGCTGCACTGGCTTCCTGGGAATACAATTTTGAGCATTGGCTTTATGAAATGGTAATCATGCAAGGGGAACTCTTGCCAATCGGCATTGAAGAATGAACAGTTTTTCATAACCTAAACAAATTACTAGTCCATGTCATTTTTCTTAAGTTGATGCACCTTGTATCCTTTGAGATCCGATTCAGCAACATCTAAAACCTCAAACTTCCAACCTTTCATCATTGAGTATTTTTCATACCTGATGCATTTTCAGCAAGGACAGAAACATGAATTTTAACAGAAAAATGACCCAGAAAAAAAGGCATTAGTTAAAGTGCAAATGGGCAGTAACCCACATTTTGAATATGTCCATCGCAAACAAAGAAGCCTCTTCACCTCCAGTTCCTGTCACAATTTTCTTCAGTCACTAAGCTGAAATCACATCCATATAGCAATAAAAGCCATGAAGAAAGAGAACTCATGCAGATCACCTAAAATACATGGAAGTATACTTCCAATATACTCAGAAAAAAAGTTTACTGTGTCACAATCACCTGCTCTCACTTCCAGAATGCAGTTTCTCTCATCGGCGTCATCTTTTGGTAATAGTGATTTCAGAAGAAGATGCTGCAGCCTTTTCTCTCCTTCTGTGGCCTGGCACAATTCTTCAAAAGCCATTTTCTGCATCTCTTTATCATCTCGGCATTCAGAAATTACTAGTTGCAGTTCTGCCATTTCCTAGAAGGGGAAGTAATTATCACGAAACAGGCCAGGAGAAAATATAAGAGGGGTAATGTTTAATTGAATGAAGTGTGGTTCTACCATAGATCCACTCTCCTATTTGGTAGGTGTTCACCAAAAGGGAGAAGTAATTGGAAAATGGGGTTTCCATTATTCATTCCAGTTTCCATACTTCAGAAAATATTTTAAATTTTCCATTTGGTAAATGTGCCCGATGTTATTGCCATTGTTGAGTATTTTAGCTAGGACCAACTACCAATGTTAAGCACTCGTTAGTGGTGATCCTGTATTGGGAGCATAACAGGCAAGAAATGAAGAGTGAAACAAGAAGCTAGACTGAATAAGCAAAAATGCTAAGATGAAAGAACTAGGTCAACCAGTGCTCGAGCGAATGCCAAAGTCCTACAATGTGATAGGCAGCCTCTGGACAACACAATGGCGCCGAATAGAGCTGGGGGGCATAGGGAGAGCCTAAACTGGCTTTTCAGGGCAATGAGAAAACCCTTGAGCAGTCAAGACTCAAGAGAGCCAAATATAAACACTTGTTTGCAGAACCAAGCAATCAAATCAATGGGTTAGCATTTTTCTTACATTGAAAAGATATATAAATGCATTAGAAAAAATGGGAAAGCAAATAAAGATACCTTCTGTATAGCCCTGAGTTCAGTTATAAGCTGCATTACATCCCTGAGTTTCCTGAGTTCCTTATTAGCTACAGAGTACTCATGAGGAGACAATTCCGGCTGTCTTTAATCAACCCACATATTGAAAGGTTTAACATACAAGAAAAAGAATGGTATTACAAGGAGACATGCTCACAAGCAGCTCGATGAAAATACAAGGACATGGATAGAGAAACGAATCAAGACATGGGATTGCCTGGTTCAGAACTCTCTGAAGATATGACGTCCTGTTTTCAATAGAAGACAACCGCTGCTCCATAATTTTGATTAGGTCAGGCGATAACTGAGGCCGCGGCTCTGTCATTAAGGGGGGACCATGTGAGCTTCATTTTGATTCAAATGTGATGAAGATTAGGGCAAAAAAGAGGGTGGAGCAGATAAAATCGAACCAGTGATAGTAGAGAAGAAGCGGGTGAGAATTGGCAGGGAATGGGTTGCTGTTGCAAGGCGTTGTGGATTGACATAGTCCGCCGGCGATCTTCCATATTTGAAATCCTTAAATGGGATAAGCCACTCGCAAAATCGGAATATTTGGCTTCTCCGCCAAACTCCGCTACTCTGAACCTGATTCCTCATCATCGTTATCATCTTCCGCAGTCAGAGATGGAGAGAACGATTTTATTTTTGTACCGGTAGTCGGTAGAGATTCTGGAGCGGATGCTACCAGAGGAACTCGGGTTGAAAAAAAAATTTAAATACTTACCTTAACACACCATCCAATGCATTTCTTTAATCCAGTTTATCTTGTAATTTGTATATTAAAAAATTATAGAAATTATATATTAATAATCTATATGTTAAGACGAATCAAACAAGATCACATATGATTATTTTTAGGCTTACACATTGAGAGAATTTGATGAGTCAAAGTGCTTAGATAAACAGTTCCAAAAGTCAAAAGTGAACAAAGACAGTGGGACGGAGATAGTATGTTTTAGTATAATGTGTTGTAAATTTCATTTTTCAATGAAAAAATCATTTTTTTAATATTTAGAAAAATATTGTAAATTAAGAGTGATTCTAATAGTAAATCCAAAAAAATAACTTTAATTTTTCCATGTCAGAGCCACATAAAACCTAAAATTTACAAATCATTTTATATTTATTCCAATAACAATAAACTTACAAATTACAATAACAACTTTAACAAAATAATTCACATTTGAGTAAAATAAATCAAATAAATTTTTATATTTAATTATATTAATTAAAATATTATTTTCTTTTGTTAAATTAAATAAAATACGGAGTATATTTAAAGATAAGCAATTATAAAAAAATTAAAAAAAGCCAGAGATATAAATAGGTGGGGACAACAATTCCCCCATAAACTTATCTTTGTACTTTAAAAGTCAACTTTAAAAAATTTTGTAACATTAACCTCGTTTGGAAATAGATTTTTGATTAACATTTAGGATAAAATTTTAATAACGAAAACTAATTATGAATGTATGTTTATTTTCACAAGTTAAATGTGCTAGTATTATTTTTTTTACGAGTATGAAATCAATAGGAAATATTTGTAATGAACGCAAGCAAACAATAATCTTGAATTTCATGCACCAATTAAATGAAATATTTGCATTTCTTTGTTCTCTCTCTCTCTCTTTTTGTAATATAATTAAAAACAATTAATTAGTATATTCATCAGTTCCTCTCCTTTTTGTTCTTCTTAATATATAGTGGGATTACTTGATACTCCGTAATATATATGGTCCCATAATATATGCGATGCATGCATCGATCTATCGGGTGAAGCTGAGGGCGAAAGGCACCCCGGTGGAGCGCAACCAGGAGTGTCCATCGAGCCAAGGACCGGCGGTGAACTGTCCGGCCATCCTCCGATCAACCACCTGCCACTTCTTGAACGCCCTGTTCCTCCTCCTCGTGTCCGCCCCGGGCCCGAAGTTCCCGTGCTCGTAGTACACGCACGTGTTCTCGAACTTCTCCCCGTCCCAAATCTTCCACCCGTCGGGGCTCACCACGTCCCCCACCTCGCTCTCCATCACCACCGTCGTCGAGAACGCCTTCCACGGCCTCCCCAGGTACGTCTTCAGCTGGAACCTCGCCTGGAACAGCGCCGCCTCCGCCACGATCCTGCAGTTCTGCAGCACCAGCCCCCCCTTCGCCTTCGCCAGCTCCTTCCCGTCCGCCGTGATGGTGTTGAACTGGTTCGCCAGCGGCCTCCTTGCGATGATGAGGCTGTTCTGGATCAGGGCCGTCCCCTTCCCGAAGATGAAGTCTATGGTCCCGGAGATGACGCAGTTCCGGTAGAACTGGCGGTAGGTGTGGTAGTACAGCGTGTCTTGGTACCCCTCGATGGAGCAGTCGAAGAACGCCGACATGTCAGACTGGCTCCTCAGCGCCACCGCCTGGTGCCCCTCCGCTCCCGCCGTGTTCCGGAAGGTGATCCCGCGCGCCACGAACCCGCTCCCCTGGGCCGTGAAGGTCGCCGTCTTCGAGGTGGTGATCTTGTCCTTGGCGAAGTTCTTCTTCCCCGTTATGATCGTCTTCCCGGCCCCGTCCCCGTACATGAACACGTTCACCATCTTCTTGTCCACCAGCACCGTCTCGTCGTACACCCCCGCCTTGACGTGGATGATGTACTTGCCCTGGTGCTTCGGCGGGTACGCGCTCAGGGCCGCGGACACCGTCTTGAACTTGCCGCTCCCGTCCTTGGCCACCACCGCATGAGGGGTGACCTGTCCTGCCTTCTGCGCCGCCAGAAGCCTCCTGTAGGCGGAAGGGAACCACGTCGGGTAGTCTCCGCTGGCGTGGCCCTCTTCTGTGGATTCGAGGAGGTGGCGGGAGGTGAGGTCGGTGGCCTTGGTCTTCAGCATGTCGGCTGCGGCGGCGGTGACGTTGAACGCCTCGAGGACCTTGGACATCTCGGCGATGATGTTGATGGCGTTGTTGGTGAGCTGGGTGGCGTTGACCAACCCGTTCTCGATGGCGGACTTGTACTCCGGCTTCTCGAGCTGCTCGATGCAGGTGGTCTGGTAGGCGTAGACCGCAGACAGCCAGTTGAGCAGCTCGTCGGCCCGGTCGCCGAGGGTGTGGAGCTCGCTGTCGCCGACCATGGAGAAGGAGGCCTGGAGGTCAGCCACGGCGTCCTGGAGCATTTCCTTGCAGTCCTCCACGGCGACGTGGTCGTAGGGGTCCACGCCCTGGTCGACCTTGGTGTTGAGGGCGACCTGGTGGGACTTGGTGGCCTCGTCGATGGTGGACTGGAGGATGGCAAGGATGAAGTCCTTGGTGGTGGCGGACTGGTTGTTGGCCACGGCGGAGAGGCTCTTGGCGCAGGAATCCTTGTATTCCGCGTACTGGCAGAAAGTTGTCACGGACCTCATAGAGCCCGAGGCAATATCTCCCGAGTTAGAGGAGGAGGAGGAGGAGGAATCGTCGTGGGAGCCGTTCCTGTGGAAGACAAGAACGGCGCCGCAGACGATCCCGACGACTAAGACGAGGGACACTAGGGGCAGCACAATCTTATTGGCGGCCGCCATCTTTCTCCCGATGGATGGATGGATGGATGGAGGTAGCTAGCTAGCTACGTACTACTGATAATATAATGCCGCGTTTTTATTATTTATTTATTTATCTTCTTTATTATTATTACTACTAATGGATATATACAGTACTGCTGCACCGATCGAAGAAGCTAAGAGAAAGATGGCGATGAGCAGTGGGATTTGAAGGAGGAAGGATTGGGGAGTTTATATAGGGCGGGATGATTGGGTTGGCGCGAAGAAAGGAGCAACCAACGCTCGCGGGAAACCACAACCTGTTTGTGGGGTGGTCTCTGCATTTGAATGAATATATGGACGGAGAGGGAGGACATCAGCGGTTCCCAGCTTATTGCTGCTGCCCTCCATTAATTAGGTGCATGTTTTCTTTCACAAAAAAAAAATTAGGTGCCTGTTTTTTTTTAATAATTTGATTAAATAAAATATATATTTTAATAATTCTTTTTTTTCAAAACTTTTTTTTATATAATTTATATTTAACCTTGAATTTTAATAATACTAACAATATTTTTGATTTAAGAAATATGAAAGAAAAAAGAAAAGGCTATGAGAGGGAAAATAATTTTTTATGTTTAGTTAGACCATGTTTTTTTGGATTGGAATTTCAGAGTTGAATATTGAAGAAATTGGATGAACTTAGAAGAAACTGACTTGGAAAAAAATTAGAAGATGTTGGAAAATGTTAGAAGAATTTAAGTGTTAAAAAATCATTCAATTAAATGAATAACCAAATAAATATGTAAGAAAACTTTAAATTTGGATAAAAAAATTTCATCATTGTGTGTGTTTGAGGTGATATATTATAAACTTAGATATATAATATTTTTTTTATATCAATCATATAAAAATATCTTTTTTAAATCGTTATTAAAACAAACTAAAAAGAGTTAATGGAATTTTGGTGACTACGGTAAGAAATTCAGCCCAACACAAATAAACGGGGTCAGCCAGCTCAAAACGGTGAGGAATCCATCAGCAGTCAGCCGCCTGTTGCTTGCCATTTTTGGTTGGATTCCCTATTTCCCCTTCCCCTTTCTCCCTCCTCTTCCTAATCTGAAATCCGTTCCTTGCCCGGCTGAGATGCTGGCCGACGAGGCAAAAGCCTTGCTAGGGTTTCCCCCCGATTGTCGCCCCTCTCCATCTCAGGTACACCTCTACAACACACGTCTCTTTTTCTATTCATTAATGCAACTTTGGCCCCCTTCCATTTCTGTCTACTCCGTGTTTATTCGATCCGATCTGCGAAGTTTATGCTAGCGCTTTCTGATATGTCTCCAGTTCAGAAAATTCTGCTCTATTTCTTCATTTAATTGAAAAGTTGAATTCGTTCCATCTCCTTGTACTTTGACCATTAATTAATACTTGATCTTTTTTCTACTCCTGTTCTAGACTGTTGTCAAAATCAGATTAGATTGCTTTGCTAGTAGTTAGAGGGAGTTATATTTATGGATTGGAAATGCGTGGCCAGGTTAAAGCTGCTTATAGGACAATGGTATGGGAAACTCATCCAGACCGCTTTCCTGCTCATGAAAAATCATATGCAGAGTATAAGTTCAAGATGGTGAGCACTATCCGTTTGCCCTTCACGTGCTTTAGCTCATACGGCGCTTCAGCATTTTGCTTTATTCTGAATTCTGAGCTGAGTGCATTTTGCTGCAGATTTCTGAAGCGTACAGCTGCTTGTGCTCTGGTATTTCTCTCTTCTGCACTCACATCTGCTGCCCTAATTTGTCATCCCTTTCCCCCCATTGAATTGTGGAACAATTGAAGTGTCCGAATGTTTTTGTGTTAGTATGTGTGATTTTACTTTAATTGATTAACAATGAGGTGTTGTATCAATATTGCGTACAATGTTGTCATTTCAATGCACAAATAATAACTGCAGGTGCAAGAGTACTGAACTCCTCCCAAGCAGGCAAGTTAATTGCTGAATGTGGATGTCTCTTTTCATTTTCAGAGTGTAATGTCATTTGACTAAGAATATGGTAGTGAATCCTAAACAGGGGCATACTCATATGTGGTCCGTACGGGAGGCGTTCCAAGAGCAAATGGAGGGAGGAAGAACCATATGCTGGTTGGGGTTCCCTTCCTTTTGGTCATCCTAGGCACACTTGCACTGGCAGGATCAAATGTGGCCAGGTCAGATGAAGTTAAAGGCATTATTACTATTACACAAATCCCCTCTTTAATAATACAGTGAGGTTCTGCTAACATCCACCTCGGATGTCATAATATGACACCAGACCAATTGGAGCGAGCAGAGGGAGATGGATAGCTGGAAAATTGTACTCCGTAGGGTATAGAGCCCACTTAAGGGCCTAATTGAGCTTTGTAGGACCTCGTACATGTCAAAATTTTAACTCTGCCTTAGTCATTTGTTTGAATCAAGTCTTTTTACATCTGCAGGGCTTACAGAAAAGAACAACGGGCGTATCCTTCTCACAATCCTTTTCTCCCTTGATCAAATCGCACACAGGAAGGCAGCATATTTCAACTACAACATTGATATTGAATGTATAGGAACAAGCATATTATCTGCATTCAATTTGGTGTATTTACACTTGCATACATATATACATACTTATGTACACCAGAGGAAAACAGTAAACAGAGCCTCTTCAAATTCTCAGTGTATTCATTCAGCACTGGTTGAATAATAACGTTTTTGGTTTGTGAATGCTCGGTCTTGTATCAGTCCTTGTCCCAAATACAACTCTTCCCTCTAGCCACCACAAATTTAGAGTTCTGATGTAAAGTGATTGATATTCTCAGGCACAATCAATGTTTGTTTCATCGCTTTCACGGAAAATATGGGCGGGCCATAAACTAAAAAGGGGCTGCAAAGGCCAATATTGTGTCAATAATATATGTCCAAGTATCTACCCTTGTGACAACATTCCTATTAATACAAGTGAAGGAACATAACGAGAGCATGAAGATTAACGGCTTAAAACATTACTCCGTGCATATAAATGATGAGTCTTTGTATAGGTAACATTGATTAAAAATTTACAGTA
Organism: Cuscuta campestris; assembly: GCA_900332095.2. Taxonomy (NCBI): domain Eukaryota; kingdom Viridiplantae; phylum Streptophyta; class Magnoliopsida; order Solanales; family Convolvulaceae; genus Cuscuta; species Cuscuta campestris. Next base: position 21,830 of record OOIL02001273.1, read on the forward strand.
CAATAACTCACAGTATGAAGTGGGCAATTAAGAGGCTTGGAAATAAAAACATTGAAATTTCTTCTCGCAAAAAAAAAGGTATACATCTCTGATGGTCCCAATCCAGGCAATCCTCAACTCAGCTTCTTAACTTTTTCTACTATCGAACAAAACAAAGCTAGCAGTGTGTTAAACAGGTCATGCAGAGTGGCCGCTGCCGCCTCCAAGTTGGCTTCGTCCAAGATGAGAGATTCTAGCTGTTGGAATCAACGGCGCCTCTTCATCAGACATTGAATCTTGGGATCCATTTCTTGTTCCACTGCTGCTAATAACATCATCTGGTACGAACAAATCAGACGACTTCTTCTCCATCTTAAGGTCCTGTGGGTAGAAAACAATGAACTTCTTATTATCCTATGCAGTGTATCTGTTAGGGTAAAATAATGATGATGATGAGGATAATGGTGGTGGTGGCGGTGGTGATGATGATGATCATAATAATAATAATAATAATAATAATAATAATAATAATAATAATAATAATAATGAATCCAAAGCAAGGTTCAAAGTTCATTTCTACCACCTTTAGAGGTCGGTCCACAACGGGAAGTTGGGATGATCGAGCGTCCTTTACCTTAAGATAGTTGTACATCACGACACCACATAATGCTGCAGAAATTATGTTAAGAATTACTCCGTATTTCATTTCGTTCTTATTAATCCATATGATGCCAGGTACAGTACTATGGTAAAAATCAGATGGAATAAGAGGTGTACCTATGGCATAGCCTATGATATTAAGTTTGGTAATTGTTGACTCGGGGAAAACAACAGTTGATAGGGCAATAAGAATCCAGTCTTTCAAGACACCAGCAACTCGGATTGTCACAGCACCAGTTCTTCCGATCACCAAGAATATTGCAAAATTTAAGGCTAAAGCACATAGTGCATTGGAAAAGAAAATCCAAAAATTGAATTGAATCTGCGAGACTACCATTTCAGGCTTCTCCAGAAGATACCATGGAATGAAAAGGAACACGAAGCTGCATATAATGAAGACTATAAGTGTCCCATATACATTTCAGGCTTCAACAAGCTTTATTGGTAGAACACAATGTTTCCCTTCAGTATTTTTAATACCAAGTATACGAGTATTTCTTAAATATCCAAACACCACTTTAGAAAGTAGAAACAGTTTTGTGCTAGACACTAGCAAACAGAAAATAGAGATATGTCAACCCAGAATTGAGAGAAGTGTACCTGCATGGTGCAATGTAATACAAGCTAGTGACAGGATTCAGAGTTAAGCCCTTTTTCTGGAGAAGAACTTGAGTTAAAACTAGCCTAAGAGCCTCAGCGAATATGCCAGTGACTTGGTAAACTGTGCCCACAACATTGAAATGAATTTCTCCATAGGAGGACACAACAACACCAATGCTGACCAATACCATGTTCAGGAACACATCACATCTTAGTTTGTCTGTTCCACAAATTACCGCTACGACAAAAGTGGCAACTGGCACTGTATTTTAAAGATAAAAGCATGGTAAACCCAATTTAATAAGTATTTCAAATGTGGTGACAAAATGGAATTTTTAAAATGGTACCTATGATCACTACAGAAACATACTTAGAGCCTTAAGCATCTGGATGAAGGCGACAGAGATGAATAAATAAGCAGTGTTGCCAAACCTGCAAAAGTACACAATTTGATTGTTACGTAAAATAATAAATTAATAACTATTAGTGAAATACAATAGTGTACTTCTGACATATACTGGAAGTGGCAATAAATTTTGCGTTTCAACCATTGCAGTGAATGAGATATCCTTTTTGCTTTTTAAAAATAAACCAATTTCTAAAACATGGTTCCACCATCATCACTGGAGATGATCATCCTCTTTATCTTGCCATATCGTCTACGTGATTTGATGTCAATGATGTGATAAGAAATTAAGATGATGTTGAGGTAAGATGGTTGAAACTGAAGGCATTTACACTCCAATGGCCAATTGATACAAAATAGAAGAGTGATTGTGTAGATAAATGGTAGATGCATTTTAAAACAGCATATAGCTAAATTATGGAAGGCCTTGGTAGAAGGAAAGAAATAAATATAGTTCCTCATTTACACCACAGTCACTTAGGCACTTACCAAAGACTAGCTGCAAAGAAAGCACTGATTGGAATCACACACGTTGCATATCTGTGCATGCAAAATAAATTGTAAATGTAGGAGGTTACCAACAAATGTAACCAAGATGTGAATGTATGTTGCAGCTTTCTTACATTTCAAATGTCATCTTGACAGGGGACACAACCTACACGGAACAAAAAAATTTGACAAGAAATGAGTTGATGGTGATATACTGGTATGGACCAGAATGAACCACATGGACAAAATAGCACACATGGGGTGGGGTTTTTTTCTTTGAGGGGAGGGGACTAAGCGGATGCACAATTATAAGCAAGTGGTTGAAAGTTGAAACAAGCAAACTCCAAAGGATAATCTCCACTAAGTAAACCCATCTACAGTGATCCAGAAAAAAATCTGACTGCTTGCTGACCAATGTAGTACTAATCTATTTACTCTGTAATATACAAATTGTCCTACACTAAAATTCAAGAAGATTTAAGGCAATCAAAGAAACTTTAATGTAAGGGCATTTATAAATTCTATAGACTAAGACATTCAATACTCCTAGAATGAAAACCTGCAACTGCATCTGCCTTATATGGATGAATAGATGAAATTGGGTGAATAACATGACACACATGTGCATACATATGAAAAGGAGTACTTGGGTGAATAACATGACACACATGTGCATACATATGAAAAGGAGTACTAAACTACTAGCCAAAATGCCAATTGTTGAAATTGACTGTCCTCAAGTACTCTATAATCAATAGTATATCTTATTATGTTCAATAGTTTAAAAATAGGCAAACCTTCAGAACATAAAGCAAATAGAACAGAGATTCAGACTTATCATACCTTGAGAACACGGATAAGAAAGAATGCTACTAAGCCAGAAAAGCCCATGTGAATCATGGTGAGCGTTATGGGCAGTGGGAAATTGAAATATTTTGGTGAGAGCACCCACTGCAAACAAACAAACAAGGCACACAAAGAACATGAACTTTTAAGATCATTTCACAAAGATTGGAACTCTACACACCAAAGGGATAAGAAGAGAGCAAGCTTGTCGAATATTATATCAAGCACACTACCTGAAAATGCATACGCGACTGGAGTTGTGAACTTGTGATGCAGAGATGATAAAATTACACAACTGAGACTGGCATTGTCTCATGAAGAACTAACTAACAGGTGAAATGGATTGAAATAAATCTACTCAGAGAACCATAAACGATGTAGTATGGCACTATGGCCAAAACACCACACGATGGAGAACAGGTTACCAAAAATTAACTACGGCTTTCAGATTATGTTCAATTTATCTTCCCTCACATCTGTGGTAGGAAGATGGAGCGTGTTTTATTTATTGAGTTCTCTGGATGCATGCCATGATTTCCTTGAATACTCATGGGCTAAACCGTGAGGCGAATGAAAAGGCATTGTTGATGAAAGAAGGCATGAAGTAGGAGAAGCATACCTTGTTGTACAAAATGACGCCAGATGAGAGCAAAATATAAATAAGGAGATACAGATATGTCAGAAGAAGTTGTTTGCTGATCATCATGCCTGTGTAGCTATGAAGCAATGTCACGCCCAACCAGTGGGGAAATGGCGCGGCAGACGCAAAAACACTATGAGAAGAGCCTCGGACACTCCCGGTGGATTACGGAGACGATGTAGAATTCCTCGGAAACGGCCGGAATACGTCTCTGAATAGAACAGTGATATGCACAGGCTCCGGCGGTGTTAGGAGAGAAGGGGCATGAGTTCAGGGTGGAGTTCTCTTATGAGGCAGGACGAGATGAGCAGTAGACGGTGGAGATGGGCTCGCTGCATCGAGTTGATGGGGGCGAAATGGCGGAGGAGAGGAATGGAGGAGACGAGATGGAAGCTCCACACTCAAGACCGATATGGATATTCAGATCTGTTTCAGATCGTTTTGGACTAGGGTTCCTGCTGTGCTGGGGTTCTTTTTCCCCCTTTTTTTTCAAGTACGGAGGGAGTGGTAACTTAAATTTCCATTTCTGGATTCGGACCTGTTTAGATCATTTGATTATGATGAGGAAGGAATGGGGGGGATTCACCTAATTTTTCCCATTTACGGAGTAGTAATTTTCTTTATTTTCTTAATTCACTACACAATTAGATTCGATCATTTATTTTTAGTATTGAATTATTTAATTTGTACTTTTTAATATGGAAAAATATATGGTCATTATTATTCTTATTTTGTCTTTCAAATTAATACATTTAGACACTTTACATTTTTAAATTTTGTGTATGATCAAAATGAATATTTAATTTGAGATAAAGAGAGTATTTAACTAAAAATGTTAAATTGGAGACTCCTAGAGTCCTAGTTTCACTTATAGATTTTACAAACGAAACTCAGACTTAAATTTATGACTCCAAACTTAGATTTAAGACCAAAACTATAAGGTGTCAATAGTAGATTCTAACATTCAATTATGAGGACTCTAGTTTTGTTCTTTGTAGAGTCCGACTTTCAAACTTCAAATTACATATTTCACAGTTATCAAATTTCAAGTTTCAATTGAAATAAGATGTAAATAATACGGAGTAAAAATATTTATTCTCGCAAGTTGTAGTTATCCTTTTCTAACAAATACGGAGTAAAGGCTAAAAAGGTTAATGTATTTTAATTTTTTGCAAGGACCATGCTACATTTTTTCTTGGATTTTTTGAAGTTAAATTAATCAATTAACTATCCGGTGTACAAAGTGCAATAGAGGTGATGATATTAAAAAAAATACAAAGTATTAAATTAATACTTGTACAACTGAATTATACTCCCTCCGTCCCGATTCAAAATGGATAGTTTGTGATTCGAAATCAATACTTTTGGTATGGTATAAAAGTTGTGTGTTTGGTAAGAAACAAATTATATAATCAAGGGAAAAAAAGATCAAAATACAAAGAAGAAAAGAATAAGATGAACAAAACAAACACATGGGGAATGTAGACAACTCTTCATCATCCCTCAAGGTTGAAGAAGTCAAATGTCCTTTTCTTTTTCTTCAAGCAATTACACTTGAAAAGGGTGTACTAAAGACACACCCCGCTCTCATGTTGGACCAGATCAATGTGCCTATAAAGTACAAACTAATAAGGACAAAAGTGTAATTGACTGTAACCAATATAGTACTACTACTAGCATTCGTCACGCCGCGTGGCCCACGTCGCCACCAATACCGGGCCGTGTATTGAGAAGGGGCTGGAGTGCCTTGACCACAATGCCCATGTTTGGCCTAAAATCTGCCTCGTATTGCACACACAACGAAGCGACAGCAGCAAACTGCATCAAACAAAGAATCAATCTCATTTCTTTCTTTTTTTCTAGTACCTTTTTTTTACCCACATTCTTGTCTTTTTGGACTGGGATTATAATTCCACAGCTAAGGTAATGCAGGGAGTATTTTGTCTCGGCAGGGCAAAGGGAAAAAACGAAGTTCTTTATTTACCTTTCCAATTGCTTTGGGGGGGTACTCTCCTGCCAGCCTTGGATCGACACATTGTCGGACCTTGTCTTCAGTGAGTTTTGGAGTAGCCTAGCAGATGCCACACAATGTGTTAGAATAAAAAACCAAACAATTGGAAACAATATTAAAACATATTTTCTGTTGTTGGATGGAATTACCCATGTAACAAGACTTTGTTCGCCTCGCGGTTGGGTCTGATCAACGGGTTTACGCCCGGTGAGCAGCTCAAGAAGGACAACACCAAAACTGTACACATCACACTTTGCATTTAGCTGCCCAGTCATTGCATATCTACCCATTCACAAAACCACAAATAACAGATGCTTCAACATCTACAACAATGCAGCCAGCCACATCCACAGTGGGAGAGGGCGTGTATGATTAAAAAACAACCACAGGGATATATGATGAAATGTGCATAAAATAGATAGATACAAAGCTCATGTTAGCTTTACTTACTCGGGAGCGTGATAGCCAAATGTGCCAAGAACACGAGTTGAGTGGAGGCGTGCTGCCATTTCAGGAGACTGGTTGGATAAATCAAAATCAGCTATTTTTGCTACATAATCATCAAAAAGCAGAATGTTGCTGGATTTGATATCTCGATGCACCAATTCAACTTCAGCTTTTTCGTGCAGATACTCGAGGCCCCTAGCTGCTCCTACAGCAATCTTAACTCGCTGTGTCCAAGAAAGCAGAGGGCCAGGTTGTGCTCCTTTTACTCCCTTCCTCCCTGAAATATGAATACTGAAAGTGCATAAACTATGTTTGTAATTCGGTTTGAAGGGAAAAAGAGTGGAGGGGTAATTTTTTATTTTTAATTAAGAGAATTATAAACAAGTTATGGTAATAAGTAGATGGCTATGAAATTAAGTTGATAGTAGTTCACCATTTTATTATTGTTTATAAATCAAGGTAAAATAATATTTTATGATTATTAAAAAAATAACCTCCCCGCCAGACCCTGACTCCTAAGCATAGCCTTACAATAGCCTCCTTCAAAATCTCACATATCTGGGAAGTGAAACACCTCTGAAAATGAAAATTATGTACTACTCCTGATACTTTCTTACATTCTTTTACAATCAAACTATGAAGAGAAAAAATTGTTAATTAAACAGAATGGCGTATTAGTTTACAACAACAACAACAACAACCCAGTTGGATCCCACTACAGTAGGGTCTGGGGAGGGTGTGTGTACGCAGACCTTGCCCCTACTTGGAAGCAGGGAGGCTGTTTCCAAGAGACCCCCGGCTCAACCTGCACAAAAAATATGATAGGGTATACAGTATAGCATGGATAAAACACCAAGTACAATGAAAAGAAAGTTCTACAAGCATTAATAAAAGATTCCAAACAAACACAACACACTACTAATCTAGGATTGAGGAACTTTATTCTAGCTGGAATATTCAACAAAACCAATCTAGGATTGTGTTTTTGAATATCCCTAAAAAAGAAATGCCACACAAGAAATTGGAAATTCATTCTGCAGAACTGGATGTGTGTCATTTAAATGACTATAGTGCTGGCCGCTGGGAATTGGAGTGAAGCTCCAAATGATAACAAAAAAAAAGCTGAACGGAAAGAGGAGCTGAAATAACTACGCTGAATAATATTTTTTCAAACGTTATGAAAGGATCACATACCATGAAGAATATCATGAAGTGATCCATTGGATGCAAACTCATAGGCAAGAACACGTTGATCGCCATCAACAGAATAGCCAAGTAATTCAACAAAATTTTCGTGGTTTAACCTTGAAACCATAGATACCTGTAGATATCATCAGGTGCTTAGAGCTTGTTCTCTTCAACTTACTACTTATTACTTATTCTTATTAGAATCAGATAAGATATCAGATCAAATTAGAAACACCTTTAAATATAACTACAATCAGATCAGACTAGGTAAGACCTTAATAAAATCAGATTAGATCTAATGAAAGATCAAACGAAGAGAACAAGCTCTTAGTGTACTATCCTCTGTGAGGAGAAAATTGTCTTGGTATTCAATTGCACCTGTGCCAAGAATTCCTCCTCTGGTTGTTTGTTTGAATCCAAATTCTTAATTGCAGCAGCCCTCCCAATTTTAAGGTCTCCATAATACACTCTTCCATACGAACCTTCTCCAATTAAAGCAGCACTCCCAAAATTACCTGTGACCTCCCTAAGTTCAGTGATTGGTATTGCAGGGACTGCAATAGACTGAGATTTAATGTCTTGAATACCACCCGGTGCCTCTTTTCCGTGTTTATTTTCATATTTACCTGAAAAATATAAAAAAATCTTCATTTCTTGTTCATCTGTGAATAGACTCAATACTATGAAAGAAAATTAAAACATTAACTCCACAGCCCAAAATAAATATAAAGAGCTGAAATGACAACAAGATATACAAAAAGTAGACACTTCCACCAAGGAACTGAAACTGTTAATGGAGTGGATTTAGGAAATAAACTCATTTCCTAAGATCAATAATCTAAGAGAGGCCAACCTAAAAAATAAAAGTAGATCTATTCAATACATCCCATAAGAAGTACTCCGTACTATTTCAAATCTCATGCTATGTACTAAGTACTAACCCCTTAAGTTGTGCTCTCTTACCTGCTGAAAATTTCACTGAATGCTGGCCTCCCCCATAAGAAGTCTGCTTCAAATCACCTTCCTTACAACAGCCAAAGCAGCTCATAGATTGCTCCCCTAATGTCTCACTGCAAAAACAAAACCGAAAAAAATCCCTTCCATCAAGATCAAAGTTTTCATTTATAATGTAATTTTCATTCGCATTTTAAAAACGAAGGGCACAAAAAATAGTAGTGAACATATTGATTCTACGGATAGGATTTATAGCAACTGATGTAAGCAAAGAATAATATGTAAACAATGAGGAGCCCCTAGTCCCCAACGGAAAGAATGTTTCTCTTTTATCATTGAACGACGAGCAGTCCACATTGTGCAATGAAGTTGACAACAGGATAGATGAAAATTCAAGGGGCTGATCACAGCCTCAAAAGCTGAAGAGTCATAAGACAATTGATTAGCACATGGAATGAAGTTATCTTCTCCCATGCACTTCTCAATTGTGTGCATGTGCAAATGCCCATTTCCCTCTCTTTAACAAGCATTAGAAATAATGATGGTGATGATGATGATGAATTCTCAATAATTCGAAAGCATAAGACTAAGAAAATCTTTACTCCTTCGAGCCAGATTTAGTTGTCAAGATTTAATTTTTGGGCCATCCGGAATCAATTGCCCACTTACCATATTTAGTGAACAGCTATTGTGAATTATAAAAAAAATACATATTAGCATTGTTCGCATCAACTAACTAATTTTTAGGAATGTTTTGTCACTCTGCCGCATTTCCTTAAATTTGAGATATATTTTGGAAAGTGGGCAACTAAATCCCGAAGGAGGGAGTAGTAAAATGTACTCCATAAGTAGTATAGTAAGCTCTTAAATGTTTTGGAAATAGACCTAGGCTGTCACAGTATAACACAGTTGATTAGATTTGGCAGCAAATGATCACAGAAGTAAGAAAATGATTAATTAAAAGCTGATGGAGAATGTTTATAAGTGGGTGGGTGGATGGATGGTAAGTGTTTGATCTTAAATGTTGGGCTCAGTTTGGCAGACATAAATGGTTTAAATCTGCCTGGAAGATGCAGAATTGTGGCAAAAGTGAATGCCACAACACAAATTTTTTCCCCAGAAAATGAACCGATTCGGAGAAATGGGCCCTTAGAAATGCATAAAATCACAGGAGTGAATATGATGGTGTTGGAGAGAGCTTAGGTAGATTGGTCCACTCCAAGTGCGGAGTGATGAGTGAGAGGTGAAAGCATTAACTGATCCCCACCCAGAGAACACAAAAACAAGGTGGGCCTGCGAGCCATAATTGAGCAAGGGGCCGGGATTTTGGCAAGTTGCATTCTCTGCGATTGCGCGCAAATATATATATATATATATATATATATATATATATATATATATATATATATATATACATGAATGCGCGATGTCCCAATTCCACTACGGGTGGATTGTATTTCGTGTCCACTCTTGGGGACAAAATATCATAATTACACCAGAAAAAAAACGTCATGAAGAAGAAGGAAGAATAAGATTAACTCACGATTAAATATTTTAAGCAGCAGCTCAGCTCAGCTCAGCTCAACTGGATGGGGAATGAATGGATGAATGAAGGAAGGAAGAAGACGACGGGATGGAGGTGAATGGAATGGGAGGAGTATTGACCAGATTTCCTTGTAGATCGATGAAGCGTTTTGAAATCGGTGCGGAGATTATTGCGCAAATCAAGCACAAAGAATGTTGAAGCAGAGGCGATTTTACAGTAAAAGTCGTCGTGCTTGATTTCCCCAAATTGTACGCGAGGGGAGTATAAACTTCGGCATGTAATCAGTGGACTTCACTCCCGATTGGTCATTTTTTTTTACTGGATACACTTATTACTAGTCCCAAAAATTTAAATTCAAACAGTAACCAGACAATTAAATAGTAGAAATTGAGGGAGTATATGTATGTTTAACACGGGAATTTAATGGAATCAATGGACTTCTTCACTAGTGTTATTGGTCAATTTTTTCACTAGTCCCAACACAAACGTATACTCCGTACATGTTTAACACTGGAAGTTACACATTGGTCCAATGATTTGAAAAACAGGGGAGGAAAAGAAATTACAATGTGAGAAAACACACAAAACAAAACACTTTCCCTTGTTTGTTTTAAGAGAGACAAAATAGAATAGTTGAAAAAAATAATCATAAATTTCCAATAAATAAAGTCTCATCAAAATTGGTGAGAAAATAGTATGAGCAATGTGTCTTTTCTCCCCAGTTACTTATTTTCTCCTCTTTTATCTTTTTATCATTTTCCTGTCACTTTCTATTAGACTATAGGTAATAATTCATGTCTTTTAGGGCATTTACAAAAAAAAAAGTGACATAAAATAATTAAACACTATCCAAAAATCATGTGTTTAAACATGTACATGCTAAATATTTGTTTGTGTGTGTAGGAAAGAAAATATATTAAAATATGTATTGCATATGTTATAATTTGTGGCTTTTCAATCGACATGTGTTTTAAAATTGAAATATTTTTTAATTAAATATGTGTTGCATAGGTTTAATAAAATTTGTGGCTTTTCAATCATGAAATGTATCACGCTTCCATTGACATCATTGCTAATGACATGATGGTGCTACCAGAGTTTGTAGATAACGTTTGAGTAAGTTTGGGACCTCTTCCCTTTGGACTGTTAATTGGCATCAACCAATTAATCCAAACAACAATCATTTAAAACGAAGGCATCATTTTTTAGCATTACGCTCGGTCTTAATCCAAATAACAATCATTTTTCATTTTCTCACCAATTACTTTTCTACCATTTTTTTCTCTTGGTTTTCTTATTATTTTCTCTCCTCATTAACGTGAAAATATAACGAGTACATCAAAAAGTATACCTCAATTATATACACAAAGGTAAACACATAGCCCTTGCCATCTCTTCATCTACAAATAATTCTAACACCTACAACATTCTCTCGGAGGTGTCTGACCTTTATTTTCAAGTGGAAAAGAAGGTTTTCAACTTTCAAAATATATGGAAACTTATGTAGAAGAGCCACATACTCGATATTGGGGCGGACGCCAGAGGATAAAGGACGAAGCGATTCAAACTCTCTAAGACTGGTTTGTACTCGACGAGCGAGAATGTGCAATCCATCGAACCTCTATGCCACATGGACGACTCTCCTTGTTCTCGAGCAAGGAACCTAATGGTTTGATTTGTTCCGTTCTGACCTGATCTAAATTCAATTCAAATTAAACTTAAAATTATTATCATAATTTAATAACTTTTAAAAGCTATAATGATCACTCATATTCTAATACAATCAATAACTTTAGAGAAATTTACCTAAATAGGACTAAAACATAATGACTTTCTCAATATAGGACCATATGTTTTTATTTCCCAATATAGGACCTTTGGTCATTATCAAGTAGTCATTATTCAACTAAATATCCATCATTACTGGACATTATTCCTTCCACTAGGTCATTAATAAGTCATATTTAAGGAATAAAAAAGAAGTCCTACATTAGGAAAGTCATTATGTTTTAGTCCTATTTAGTGCAAATTTCACATAACTTTATTCTAAAATTATTGGATTTTTGAAATAAAAATAATTAATTCATATACACATTATAATAAAATATTGTTAACAATAATCAATAATTGAAAATTTTAATCAGTTAATTACTTTTTAATATTCAATAAATTATTATTATTATTAAAGTATCGAATCATTGAAAAATAAGAATATTATGCTACAAAATATTACAGAGTACATTTTTTCTATATCTTACATCTAAAAATAAGAATATAAATCTTTATGCTACAAAGCACTACATTTTGTTCTAAATTTAAAATAAAAAATTAGAAATTTATGTGTATAGTTGTCACAAACACTTGGAATCCTAGGACCTAGTTGCATGATACCTTGTGGTTGCATGGTTGGTATGAAAACCGAGAATTTTGTTCAAACACGTTATGACTTCACACGGTTCTGGTCATGAGCATTACTTTCGAATCCTTTATTATTATTATGTCATAATAATAAATAATTTAGATTGAATCTGATTTGTTTGGATTTGATCAAATCTGATCTAATTTTAATAATATTAAGTAATAAACAAATAAATAAATTAAAGAGAACAACCACAACCGAAACGAACAATTTGATGATTCTATCCTATCGAAGCTTCATCGAAAGAGACAATTTCAAAGTCATTAAGAATACCGAGTCATAATAATCCGTAACAGTGTTAGTGCTAAAATCTACGGAGTACTCTTAAGAAATAGAAAAGCAGACACGCACCGTCCAATACGGAATAGGCAATAGATGATGAGAAAATTCAATACAATAGTCATTTTACTGTTAATTACTCATTGCTAATTAATCACTAGTTAACTAGCACGTAACTCTATAACAAAAATCACTCATTACGGCATTATTACGTGCCAATTAGTACTCGTATGCAGCTGATTTATTAATTGCTTTTTTTAATATTTTATGATGAAAAATACTTTATCTATTCCAAAATGATCTGTCTCTTCAATACGGAGTATTATATTATTATAATCTTTCGATAATTTTCAATTGCATACTTTCCTTTATAATTTAATAAAATAAAATATTTTGATTACCTTTTTTATACAACTTTTATTATAGTTCTTAAATAAGTACATTTTTTTTTATTTCTATTTGAACTTGCAAATATAATCATTTTTAAAGTCGTGAAATTTTGCAAGTCTTTCGAATTGAGAACTCCTTTTAGACATAGAGGAAGTAGTTATTTTTCATAGTACTCCCTCCGTTCTATAAAAGTGTTCTTATTTTGACTTTGTGTAAAAATAAAAAAGTGTTAAATTGTAGTTGATTTCTAATCTTGCCCTTGATGTGATAGGTAAAAATAAGATGTGACGGATTGAGTATTAGAGAAAAGTATGATGTAATAAGTAGGGTATGAAAAAGTAAGGATAAAAGTGGTTTTTTAATAGAAAGTGGAAGTGTTTTGTTGGAAGTAAAAAAAATGAAAGAGGAAGAGTTTTTAAGAACGGAGGGAGTACTTTTTTCACTTATCTGATATGGAGTACGAGATAATTAATCAAAGAAAAGAATATGAGGTTAACAATTTTTTTCACTTTTCTAAAAAAGTCCAATCATCTATTATCTGTTTGAAATTGGATTAAAATTTCCATTTACGAGACAAAACTTCTCATTTTAAAAATCAATTTATTTGAATATTGATATAAAAATAATTAATAAAAATTACTCCAAGTACATGTTATTAAAATACGTCGAAAGTTCTATAAAAAATACTCCGTATAATCTAATTTGGGATGGAGGCAATACTTTTTATTTTACAACATTATTTTTTAAGCTTCGTAAAATCAAACTATGACAAATAATTCAGGAAGGATGGAGTATATTTATCTCTTTTTATTATCAAATGATAAGTGCTCAAATTTCATTATTGAGCATATTTGTAAAGTAAAAAACGAGAGAAAATTAATTTACGAAGGATATGAAGGGAATAAATAGTGGAATGAATTTGGCTGGCTAGGTAGCATGCGTAGAACATAGCATGTTCGTTCCCTTGTACAAATTAAAAGCCATGCTGCCAAATAACTGAAATAAGCATTGAATAATACTATAGCAATAATAATTAATTAATTAATAATAATAGAGTAATTAATTAATGAGACAAAACATGCAACAAAAAACTGGTCTTTCATACACATTCAATTAAATTAATTACAAAATTGATACTCCACTAACCCTTGTACCCCTTTTCTTTCCCTTCCATCAGTTCAGACACCAAATTAGCAACGCACTTTGTAAATAAAATACTCTCCTCGCCTAATTGATTTACATATTTTACTATTTAAAAATAGTAAGAATTCTCATTTATTTGTGATTTTCATTGAGTATTTAATAAAATAAAATATTCTTGTCACCTATTATTTTATAGAAAACTTTGATATACCTTTTAAATATGTCAATTTTATTTTATTTATTTATATACCAATCTATAAACAAAATGAATCGAAAAAACTTGAAATTTTACTTCATTTTTGCTTAAAGTGTAAATGATTAAGGTAGCGTTCCATTCAACTTATTTTTTTGTTATTACTTATTTTAACTGTAATCAGATCAAATCAGACCAAATCATATCATATCAGATTTTCAAATAATCAAATCAGATCAGGCGAACGGAACACAACCTTAATAACGGAGAAAGTATAGAAGTAGCTAGCTTCGAGCCTAAGATGTCGTTTAAATAAAAATAAAATCAATATATTGGCAAGGTGAGGGCGATCCATATGGCCCCATGTAATCTGGTGGTGCACTTAATTATGTGCTCATGTGCTTCTCCATCTTATTCTAACTTCACTTGGTAAATTTGGTTTGAGGTAGGTACAATTTTATTAGGTAGGTAATGATAAATAATTGAAAGTAGGTAATTTAATTTAGATGAAGTATAGTAATGATTTGAAAAATAGTGTTTGGATATTTATTAGGTAATGCGAGGTAGGATAAACAATAAAATTACTTAAATACTCTTATGTTTGTTTTTCTTTATTCGTTTCTTAAAGTAATTTCCGCCGAATCATAATTGACTTTATAAATAAAATTATATAATATTCTAATTATGTAAAACAATGTTTTGATAATTATTTATAAGGTAAATCACAAAAAAAACAAACATAAAAATACAGGAAAAAATAGCAAAAAAATAAATGTATAAAAAATAGCACAAAAATGAAAAGAAAGCAGAGAAACACCAAAAATTCCACTGCTACACGATTAGGTTACCTCTATCCACCTTCATTTACCTATCTCACTTTCTTCCCCTAAATAAGGTACTGTATGTTTTAATTCTTACTTGATTCTACCTCCCTTCGTCCAAACACAACCTTAGTTAAAAATGAAGAAAAAAAAGTCTAGTGAGAAGTATGAAATTAGAAAGATTTCTTATCCGACCAAAAAAAATTACAGAAGTATTTAAGGTCTTTTTTATACATTGACTTTGTAGATTAATACTCGAAAAGGACAAGTATGAAATTTATCAGAAGAGTGAATGTCGAAAACTGTAAAGAGGAAAAAGAAAGAAAGAAAAGAAGGGAGAAACGGAAAATAGCGCGGACGACACATCACTTGTGACGCTCCACAACTTACTTTCACACCCAACTTTTCGCCATTTTCTTTTTTCTGGTTTCATAGTAATAATAATATACGGAGTCAGTCAGTCAGTCAGGCAGGCAGCCAAAACAACCATCCTCTCCGCCGCGGTACTCTGCTTTTCCGTCACTCGTTCTTCTACACCAACAACTATTCTATATTTGTTCTTTCCGCCCCCCACCCTTTTTTAAATCTTCACCCCACAAGCTCAAAGCTCTTGATTATATATATATATATTCTTTTATCAACGAATTTTTGGTGGTCTGCTCGCTCAGCTGTGTGTAATCGATGCGGTTTCTTGTTGAAATCGNTAATATACGGAGTCAGTCAGTCAGTCAGGCAGGCAGCCAAAACAACCATCCTCTCCGCCGCGGTACTCTGCTTTTCCGTCACTCGTTCTTCTACACCAACAACTATTCTATATTTGTTCTTTCCGCCCCCCACCCTTTTTTAAATCTTCACCCCACAAGCTCAAAGCTCTTGATTATATATATATATATTCTTTTATCAACGAATTTTTGGTGGTCTGCTCGCTCAGCTGTGTGTAATCGATGCGGTTTCTTGTTGAAATCGAACAGATTTGGGGGTTCCCACTACTAATGAATTAGGAAGATGCCGTGTCCGTGGATCTTGATGTGATTCATGAATCTATTTCCGTAGTTGGTTAAAACTCACTTCTTCTGGGACGAACTGATGCTGATTAGCTTCATTTGTATGTTTCCCCTCTTTTGGATGAGATTCGGGAAATTCCTGCTCTGATCTGGGACTGCCACAAGATTTGATCTTTCTTTCTTTCTTTGCACTTGCTACTTCTGGGTGTGGCAATCCCATTAATGGAGGCCAGAATTGGAGGTCAAGCTCAAGTGCTTTACGATTTAGGTGCAACGGATTTGAGTTTGAGGGCTGTGGGGAAAAGGAGTCTGGATTGGGATCCCGGTGATTGGAGATGGGACGGTCATTTCTTCGTCGCCACGCATCTCAATCCCAATCCATCAAGTTACCAGGGCAGACAGTTCTTCCCCCTCCAAACTGGACTCTCCACATCCAACAGCTCATCCTCTTGCTCTGAGGGAGTAACTATTGGACCTGACAAAGAGAGAAGGGGACTGGAAAAACGGCAGAGGGTTCTGGCGTTCGAGGAGGAAGATACCTTTGAAGGGGAGACTGGTAATAACCTCACCTTGAGGCTGGGAGAAGGTGGATCTCCTGGTGATGAGAGGGAACTGCAGATATTGGATGGAACAGTTGGGAAAAACACCAGGCTGTCCGGATCAACTTCTAGTCGAGCCGTTTGTCAGGTTAATGATTGTGTGGCAGATCTCAGCAAGGCCAAAGACTACCACCGGAGGCACAAGGTTTGTGAGATTCATTCCAAGTCAACCAAGGCACTTGTTGGCAACATTATGCAGCGTTTCTGTCAGCAGTGCAGCAGGTCAGTATGAAATTTGATTGATCATTTTTTATTTTTTTTGGAGATCCTACCATGGTATTCCACTTCTCTCAAGATTGACCTTTTCTTATTTTGTGGCATGACAATTTCACAATTCATAGCTTGTGAATCGATGCTTCCTTTTAGCTTAGTCAAAGTTCTTTGAATTGTAAACAAAAAATACCTCGGCTATGTGCTCTTACCCAAAGTTGTCAATTGGATCTTGCAAAAAAAACACCATATTTTAGTGTCATCAACATTTCCATGTATGTGTAGGTTTCATGCACTTGAGGAGTTTGATGATGGAAAGCGTAGTTGCCGTAGGCGTTTAGCTGGTCATAATAAAAGGAGAAGGAAAACGCAACCTGATACAGCTCCCACTAACAATGCGATGAATGATAGCCAAGCTAGTGGTTATCTACTAATGAGCTTACTAAAGATACTTGCCCAAATGCACTGTAAGTCTTCCAAGATGGAGTACTTTTTTTTTTCTCAGCATGTTTTCAAGTATAGCAAATCTTCAAGTCAAATCATTCTAGCTTTTACTTATGTTGGTTATTTATTTTCCACGATACTTGTCTTATCATTATGCAGCAAACAGAGGGAGCTCTACGGAGGATCAGAATTTGCTTTCTCACCTTCTAAAGAACCTTGCTAGCCAGGGTTCCTTGACTGCAGACAAAAGTATATCCGGGATTCTGCATGATTCTTCGAATTTGTTGAGCAATGGGCCAGCTTTTAGAGATTCTGAATTAATATCAGCTTTGACCTCAACTGAGTCTCCGGCCCCTTCAAGACCAAAAGAGCAACCTTGCACGGCTTCCGTGCCCAAGCTGCCAAATAAAGTAGTCAACGTATTTCATAATGAAAGCAGTTCTTTGGCTAATGCACCGGGTCAGGAAAGTTCTGCTGGGAGGAGTAAACTGGCTGGTTTTGATTTGAATGACATTTATGTTGATTCGGATGATGGCGTAGAAGGTGTAGAGAGGTTGCCTGTCCCTGCTGATATGGTTTCTGGCTCACCAGAATTTCCGTCATGGGTACAAAAAGACTCTCAGCAGTCAAGTCCACCTCAAGTAAGTGGGCATTCAGATTCAGGTTCTGCGCAATCACCATCAAGTTCCAATGGAGATCCTCAGGTACAGTATATGCACTACTGCCGCAACATCTGTTTATGTTTTTTTTGTGTAGTGTATAGAATTATATGGATGAGTCATGCAGATTTATCAGTCATATTGTGATATTTAGTAGTAATCTTGTGAGATTTTTTTATATAAAATCGCAGAGCCGCACAGATCGTATTGTTTTTAAACTCTTCGGGAAAGATCCAAGTGATTTCCCATTCCTGTTACGTGCACAGGTTCGTTACTAGATTTGTTTCTCACACCTCCATTGCTATATCATTTTTCTTGGAGGTGAAATGTCTCAGTCTTCATTTCCCACCAGTTCAAAAGCCTAGCTACATTAACATTTAAATGACAGATTCTGGATTGGCTATCTCATAGTCCAACAGACATTGAAAGCTATATCAGGCCTGGTTGTGTGGTATTAACAGTTTATCTTCGTCTTCCTGAATCATCTTGGGAGGAGGTATGCTTGCTGCCTTAAAGCATGACATTAAACACTATCTGTGCTTACTGTAAATTGTGTTAATGGTTAGGGTTACTATTGCCTTTTTGTAGCTTTGCTGCGGGTTGAATTCCAGCTTGAGTAGACTTCTAGATGCTTCTGATGATTGCAAGTTCTGGAGAAATGGATGGACTTACGTTAGGGTGCAGAACCAAATAGCATTCATATGCAGTGGTTTGTTCACATGATATATTCTTTGGATTGTTTACTTCCATTCCTGTAAACTATCAGGAAAAAATGTTTTTTGTTTTCATCTACATCTCAGTTCTTAATCTAAGGTTGAGTTCTTTTTCAATTTTTTTTCTTGTTACAGGTCAGGTTCTTGTTGAAAAATCCTTACATTTCAAAAGTAACGAGTCAAGTACAATTCTGAGTGTCAAGCCTATTGCTATGTCTGTGTCTGGGAGGTCTCAAATTACAGTTAAAGGCTTTAACTTATCTACACCCTCAACAAGGTATGTTTTGCTTAATGTTAGTGCTCAGCCAATGAGCCCTTAGCATTTCTTGGTACGATAATCTTTGAAACACAGTTTTTAGATGCTCACTCTAATTCCACGAGGAAGTAAATTTCACCTCACCATGTTTTGGACTTTGGTAATGTATTTTTGCGTGGCTAAGAGATATTTTTATTTCCCAGGCTGCTCTGTGCAATAGAAGGCAACTATCTTGTTCCAGAAGCTAGTACAGAGGCATCAGAACATCATAATGACCTCGAGGACGAGTATCATGAGATCCAATCTGTAAATTTTACATGTTTGTTTCCTGCGGCAGCTGGAAGAGGCTTCATAGAGGTGAATTATGGCTGACTTTTCCTAGCTTGCTCATGCTATGTGAGCTAATACATACTCCCTCCGTTTGGATTTAATTGGCCGCTTTCGTGTTTTTATCTGTTTGGAATTAGTTGTCCACTTTTCGTATTTAGTAAGCAAATTATGATTTATTTGATATTTAATGCCCACTTCTTCAAAATAAGATGTCTTGGGAAATGGATAACTGATTCTGCACGGAGGGAGTATGTGTGGCATAATGTTAGAAGAATTTCATCATTGAAATTACTCCGTTACCTTTGTTTGTTCAGGTTGAAGATTGTGGTCTTAGTAGCAGCTTCTTTCCTTTTATAGTTGCTGAGCTGGATGTTTGCACAGAAATTTGTACGCTCGAGACTGAGATAGAGTTGAATCAAGAAGATTATGTGGATGGGCAGGCTGATAAAATGGAAGTAAGAAATCAAGCCATGGATTTCTTGCATGAAATGGGATGGCTTCTTCACAGAAACAATTTAAAATCTCGATTGGAGGGAATGGAGAATCCTAACACTACTTGCTTTTCATTACATCGGTTTGCATGGCTTATGGATTTCTCTGTTGACCATAATTGGTGTGCTGTTGTGAAGAAACTTTTGGATATTCTTTTTAATGGAATTGTGGGCAGTGGAGAGCAGCCATCCTTGAAGCACGCATTCTCTGAAATGAGTCTCCTTCACAAAGCTGTTAGGAGAAATTCAAGGTCTTTGGTGGAGCTGTTATTAAGATACACTCCCGACAGAGTGGCTGATTTTCTAAGCTGTGAATATAGGGATCTGGCTGGACATGACAGTGGATTTTTGTTCAGACCTAACGTAGTTGGTCCTTCAGGCTTGACCCCGCTGCATGTGGCGGCTGGTATAGATGGATCTGAAGATGTGATTGATGCATTGACCGGTGATCCTGGAAAGGTACTGATGTTTCTCCTCTCTGTATTCTGCATTTGTCTTCTTTTTATTTTTTTTATATATGGTATGACTTTGTAAGGTATTATGCTCTCCATTTCCAAGTTTACCCCTATTTAACTGTTGATTTCCAGAATAGGAAGATCTGAGTAGTTCATTAATTAACTTCACAAAACGGAAAAAGGATAATTGCTTATGTGTCATGAAGTCAATTATTATTCCAACTAACCTAACAACCCCACGAAAGGGGCCCGAAGTTAATTACGGAGTTATTTTCCAACAAACCTAACAACCCTTCTCAATCCACTTGGAATAACATTCAGACCAATCTTTGTGGGGGATGGATGGAGTTGTTAATGCTTTTCTTAGCATGTTAGTAAACAAGTATCGTGAAACCATTTTTTACATTTATGTGGTTTTGTGCAGGTGGGAATGGATGCATGGAAGAACGCCCGTGATAATGCTGGGTTTACACCCGAAGATTATGCGCGTCTGCGAGGGCATTACTCTTACATTCATCTGGTCCAGCGGAAACTGCTCAACAGGAAAGCCTCTGCCCCCAGCCATGTGGCAGTTGATATTCCCAGTGCTCTTACCCCCAAAGATAAATATAACCTGAAGCAAACCGATGGTTCCAGCACAACTTTTGAGATTTCAAGGACCGATATGAAACCCATTCAGCGGGGCCCATGCCGGGTGTGTGATCAGAAGAAGACAAGTTATCGAACGGGCGGGCCATCCCTACTCTATAGGCCCGCAATGCTTTCCATGGTTGTAATAGCTGCAGTATGTGTTTGTGTTGCTCTTCTATTCAAGAGCACACCCTATATTAAGAAGTTTGACTTGTTTCAACCCTTGAGGTGGGATTCATTGGACTATGGCTCTATATAGTCTGGGGTTAGTGCTCTGAAAAAACATGTGTGAGCCCTCCTCGCTCGCTCCTTTGTTGTTTGTATCTGTATGCGTGAATAAAACTGTATAACTGAGGTGTCCTTAGGAAATCCCCATTCTAAAATTCTGCTCCTATATATAATTTATGTGTATGTAATACTTGTATCTTTATTATACGACGAAGTCGCTTCATTTTTTCCCGCTTTCTAGCTAGCTAGTTCAAGAAATGTATTTGTGTAGGCCTATGTCTGTCCCCTTTCAATTTGACTCCCTATTTGAATATATTGCCCCTAGAGTTACATTTGTAAACAGAGGGGTCATCTTTATTTTAACTTGAAAGAATTAATAGTGAAAGATGGTGTGTTTTTATTTTATTTTATTTATCTAGTTGCATCCATGATCCATCCCCTTTGTTTATTGTGAAAAAGCATACATGGAATAGCAGTTTTCTACCTGCTCATCTGCAGCTAGGTAGCTAGCAAGCACAATCTGCATGCGACATATCCATGGCATATATAAAAGTATGTGTGTATGTTTACAAGCTAATATACAAACACACAATATGGAGATGGGGGAGGGCAGGGACGAAGAAAGGGCAGCGGAGTACTGTGTGACAGGGGGGACGGGTCTGGTTGGGGCAAACCTTGTGAAGGCCCTTCTGGACAAGGGGTACAGAGTTAGAACAACGGTTCGGGATCCAGAGAACGCGGAGAAGGTTGGGTTTCTATGGGATCTAAACGAGAGAGCGTCGAGAGAGGGGAGGCTGAAGATAGTGAAAGCTGATCTGATGGAGGAAGGGAGCTTCGACGATGCCGTCGAGGGAGTGGATGGGGTGTTCCACACCGCCTCCCCTGTCCTCGTTCCCAAGGATCGCGACATTCGGGAAACACTAATTGATCCGTGTGTGAAGGGCACCTTGAATGTCCTCAGATCTTGTCGAAGAGCGGCGGTGAAAAGGGTCGTCCTCACCTCCTCTTGCTCCTCCATTAGATACCGCCATGATGCGACTCACGTGTCGCCTCTTAATGAGTCTCATTGGACCGATCTCGATTACTGCAAACGCTACAATGTATTCCATTTTAGTTGTCCATTGTGATTTTTTAGATACATTGAAAATGAATGTATATAGACGTACAGTGTGTCTACATTCATTCATTATTCAATGTATCTAGAAATCAACTTTTTTCCACCTGTATTGGATGCAGTTGTGGTATCCTGACGCCAATGAATGTAGACATAAAGCGTGTCTACATTCATTCATTCGTTTTTTTCAATGTATCTAGAAATAAACTCTCGAGTTGTGTTGGGTGCAGTTGTGGTATCCGTACGCGAAGACGGTGGCGGAGCAAGAAGCGTGGAAGTGGGCAGGGGAGGAGAGCGGGACAGAGTTGGTGGTGGTGAATCCGTCGTTCGTGGTGGGGCCACTGCTGACGCCGCGACCAACGAGCACGCTGAGGCTGCTGCTGGGGATAGTGAAGGGCATGGTGGGAGAGTACCCGAACAAGACGGTTGGGTTTGTGCACGTAGAGGACGCGGTGAGGGCGCATTTGCTGGCGATGGAGACGCCGCGCGCGTCGGGGTGCAGGCTCATATGCTCCACCACCGTGGCTCACTTCTCTCAGATCATTCACATGTTGAGGGCTAAATATCCATCCTACCCTTATGAATCCAAGTAGACTAGCTTTCTTTTTCTTTCTTTCTTTCTTAAACATTCTAATCAATCAAATACTCCTCCAATGGGCCTATATATGATGATGAAGATGATGATTGATTTGCAGGTGCAGCAATGAGGAAGGAGACGATGGCCCCCATAGCTTAGACTGCACCAAAATAATGGAGTTGGGGTTTTCCCCTCCTTTCATAAGCTTGCCACAGATGCTGGACGATTTCATCCTTAGCTTCCGCCAAAAGGGATTCCTCTCCGATCCTCTCAATGGATGATTGATTGATTCCATTTCCTTATTCTTCTTTATTTTTTCTATTTCGGATTTTAGTTTAATTTATATTAATGGACCATCTTCCTATTACATGCCCGCCCTTTTACATGGGGA
Source organism: Cuscuta campestris (assembly GCA_900332095.2). Taxonomy (NCBI): domain Eukaryota; kingdom Viridiplantae; phylum Streptophyta; class Magnoliopsida; order Solanales; family Convolvulaceae; genus Cuscuta; species Cuscuta campestris. The sequence continues at coordinate 44,942 of OOIL02001273.1, forward strand.
GAACAAGTTAAAATACAATTTGTGGTTTCATTCTTTTGTTATGTTTCAACCTCAACTCAAAATGCTAACAATTCAAACTAGCTCGAAAATATGGGGACTTCCAATTCCCAAAACATAGAATCCGCATGCTTCTTGGGATTTTTTTGGTCTGGTTAAATTTCGGATCGGCCCGAACTATTAGGAGGCCACCTCAAATACTCCTATTTAATTGGAACAAATTTATCACATCATTTTGTGTAATAAATAAAATTATCCCGTAAATTTTATTCCAACTAGATCCATAATTCATCTTACTTCTTCTAGGAGTATGTCTTTGAAATGTTTAAACATTCTCATGGTATGTTTTTCGTTCTACAATCTACTCTATTACTTACAGTTAAAATATAGATAATGCCAATAATTACATAAAAATTTGAAAGATTATACGTAATTTCTATTTGTAAAGCAAAGTTAATGTGAAGTGATAACATAGTTATTCTTTCAAAGTTAACAATTAAAAAATCACTTTCTCTGTCTCTAATTAATACTCATAGTTTGACTTTGTACGAATTTTAAGAAAAAAACAAAATTGTATGAATGAAAGTTATGTAGATGAGAGAGAACAAATGTGAGTTACAAAAAGTTTTTCAAAAATAGAAAGTGGAAAATTAGTTTGGGACGATCCAAAACAGAAATTAGGATTATTAATTTTGCACGAAAAGAGTATAATGTTTCCTGTAGTTACTATTAATTTTTTTTTATATTTTATTGATAGATTGATAAAATTAAATATTCTAATAACATTTCATTTTGTACAATTTTTAATATATTTTTGAATGATATAATTTGTAGTTTTTTTTTATTTTTATACAGATTTTCAATTATAATAATTTAAAAAACAATGAGATTTTATACATAGTTGGTAACAAAATATTGGGCCTTCGGTCAAATTAGCACTTCCGGATTTTTCCCAGTCTAAGGAGACGAGCTAGGCCTGACCCGATCGATGCCTGGGAAGTAAAGAATAAAGGTGAATTGAATTGAATCAGAAGTTCAGAACAACGCCATATCTATTCTCTCTCTTCCTGCTTTTCATCCCGATCCTTCTTCTCACCTGGGCACCGCAGCCGAAGAAAGAAAGAAAGATGGGGAAAGCCCAATCCTTCAAGCAACAATTCACTCCCGGTTCCTTCTTTCTCTCTATTCATCTTTCTTTCTTTTTTTTTTTCTCTCGTTGTTAATCGTTATTCCCCATTCCCTAATTAATTAAACACTCCGTAATTAATTACAGAGAAAAGACTCCAAGAATCGCAAGACATGATTGCCAAATATCCTGATCGTTTGCCTGTACGCCTTCCTCTTCCCCAGTCCATTTTGCTTCTTGATCTTTGTTTTGGGTGATTTTCATCTCTCAATTTTCCTATACTTACTCTTGTCTTGCTTGAATCGCAGTCAAATTTGGGGATTTTAGGTTTAGCTAAACCCAGTTATGTTTGTGTATGTCAAACTCTTTCGGAGACTTGTAGTTCTAATCTCAGTACTCCAAATTAGCAAACAAGAAAAGTTTTAAAGGCTTGGTGAAGAAACTAGGGCAAACGAACAGAAGTATTTAGGGCGGGGTGGATGATGTTATAGAAGAGCTTCATTAGATATTGAAATTTATTAGGATTTAGGGAATTACACTGCATAGTCTCTTAGTGCACATTGCTTCAGTATCCAACTATCCATGTAGATTGTAGAACCTTCAAACCCAAAATTTCTTTACTGGTAAGGATCTTCTGCATTTGCAATATTTCTTTCTTTCCGTACATAGACCATGCCGTTATGCCGTATAACTTCAAAGCCTTGTATGCATCAACTAGGAAGTGTTACTATATGAGTGACAAGGTGACCAGATTCATAAATACTTAGAAGTCAGTAGCTATAAAAAACAGGCTTGAGCTTTTGGTTGAGTCGGTTCTTTGACATGATATCGGAGCCTTGTTGACTAAGAGGTCACGGGTTTGAAACTCTACCCGAATCTAAAAATTTAAAGTTTCACGTGCAAGACTTAAATCTTTCCAAGGTGACAACCATAAGCTTGAGCTTTTGGTTGAGTCGGTTCGTTGACGGTAGCAATTGGTAGGTACTTCAAGGGGCAATGTCTTGTTAAGTCATGCAAAATATTTGCATTTTTTTGCAGGTGGTTGTGGAAAGATATTCAAAAACTGATCTCCCCGAGATGGAGAAAAAGAAGTAAGCAAGCGGTGTTTAATTTTTTTTCCTTGTTCATTTTTGAAACACCTGGCCATTCAAAAGTTGCGTTAATGATTGATGCATCTTCGCGTACATTTCTCTTCTTTACAGACCACCTCAACTTACTTACTTCATAACATTATGCACATTTTGGAGACGTGAGACACATTTTCTGATATTGAACAAGTCCCTATATCCAAGGGCTTATCTAAGTTGGCCTTAGATAGGATCATTACTCATCGTGCTCCCTTAACTCATTGCCTCCCTTCCCTAGTTCCCTAGTTAATGGGTTTCTTTCTCGGTCTGTGATATGCAGATACCTGGTACCACGAGACATGCCTGTCGGGCAGTTCATCCATATCTTGGGTGCTCGGCTTCATCTGCCTCCTGGCAAGGCTCTGTTTATATTTGTTGAGAACACCTTGCCACAAACATGTGAGTCTACCTCTCCTCTCGTTTTTCTTATGCTCATTTTCATTTTTTCCTGAGAAAGATTTCTATTACCATATTTCTCTTTGTAGCTGCCTTAATGGAGTCCGTCTATGAATCGTTTAAAGATGAAGATGGGTTCTTGTACATGTGTTACAGTAGCGAGAAAACCTTCGGCCATGAATCAAGTCGACCACGTTAACATTCTGTACATTCATTTGATGATACAATGTGTGCAAAATAGTTCATGAACCTTATTTGGTGATGTGTAGAAATAAAAACCATATGATAATTGTGGAGATGTCCACATTTACATTCTGTACATTCTTTTGCGCCCATAATGGCAAACTTTTATTTCAAAAAAAAAAATTACTCCGTAATAGTTGTAGCAATAAAGCCATAATAAAAAGCACTCAGAGGTCAAAGGTGATCCATGTAGGTTCGTCAAAATGGCCTATTAATTTTTGACCGGCGCTCTTGCGTCCCGAGTCATCCGCCACTTTGGGGTGCCACGCCGGCGTGCCATTCTCATATCCATTTAGCGTCAGCCTCTGCAGTGCAGTCCCATCTAGCCTCACCATGTATAGGTCGCCGTACGGCTGAAACTGGTGGGGCAGCGACACAGGTTCTGCCGTCAGCCCACCCAAGTTTGCCGTGAACAGCAGCCACTCGCCATCCGAGCTGAAACACACGTGGTTCAGCCGCTCCCTGTCGTTCATCTCGTACTCAGGAGAAGATGATCCTTCCGGCGGCGGCGGCGGCCCGGCCACGTGGATCCTGCAAAGACCCGTGCCGTCTGGCCGGATGACGTAGATGCTGAACCGCGTGGCGTCACCCGGATTGTGTCTGTTGGAAGAGAACGCGATCAGGCTGCCGTCGGGTGACCAGCTAGGCATGGTGTCGATCCAAGGCCCGTCCGTTAGCTGGCGGATCCCACCTTCGAATTCTCCATTGGAAGAGTCTATCACGAAGAGATTCTTGTGTCCGGAATGACCAGACCTGAAGACCACGAGTTTCCCGTCCGGCGAGCACGACGGAAATGCGTTGTTGCCAGAGGACTCTCTGGTCAGAATTTTGATGTCTGTTGGGATAATATTCTCCAGAGAATCGTCGGTCAAATCTTGGGGATCAAAAGTTACACGAGCTATCTGTACGGGAGCTTTGACGGACTCGAATATAGGCCCTATGGACGTGAAAATCACTCCGGGCTCCGTTGGGCTCCATGAGTTGCCGAATGCCATACGGTCCTTTAACAGCGTCCAGCGTTTAGAGCCGTCTGAGCTGGCAATGCTGAGGGCTGGGAGGAGGCTCGAGTCGGGCTCCAAGTCGCCGCTGGACAAGATAAAATCCCCCGACGGAGAAAAGGAAGGGAATGATCCGTTCAGTCTGAGCAACCGAAGGTCTTTGACGGGCGATGTCACGGGATCCAAATGTGGAATTATGTCCGAAGATTCGCCCCTGAATCGATGGTAACCCAGCACGGTCGATTCAGGGGAAAGAAACGGGCTGTAGTGGTTGCACTTAGGGTTCAGCAATTCCGTCACCGGATAAAACTCGCCGGACTCTACGTCAAAAATTTCAATGTGCCGGTATTTACTGCCTCGCCGCCTGGTTGCGGTGGCGATTCTACTTGAATTGTGCATCGCTGCGGGGGTGAAGCAGTGGAGGCCTGGAGGAGTGACTCGAACGGGGGCAGCAGCATATGAGTTTTGATTTGAGTAATCAGAAGGTTTGAAACCTTCTGGCAGATCCACCTTGAAGATGCTCCACCAGCCGTCGTCGGCTTGGCGGTGGAAGTAGACGGTGGAATCACCGGACCACTGAGGCCAACCACCGTGTGGGCAGAGGATAATTCGCTCCGCTGGATCCGAGTCGGAGAAAACGACAATATCTGTCTGGAGATCGTGAAACTCGCCTCCCCAAGGACGAGATCCGTAAGAGGCTACGGCTATGAATTTGCCGGACTGAGAAACAGAAGGGCTGAAATCGGCGGCGCCGTAAGGGGTTAACCGAGTGATTTTCCTCTGGCGAAGATCGGTGGAGTACAGAGCTGACCAGCTCTTGAACGGCTCCGCGGGTGGTTCGTGAGCCGAAATATAAAGCAGGCGTCCATCGTTCTTAATCAAGGGACGGTCATGAAAGAGGCTGTCGGAGGGAGATAGCAACTGCTCGAGCTTCCCGACATGGGAGGAATTTGGCTGCAAGTAAATCTGAGACGATCCAGATCGCTCGGAGACAAAGACTAGCGCCTCGCCTTCGTCGAGGAACTGGCCGTTGAAATTAACGGAGACACCGTCAGTGAGGCGGCGCTCGGTGGGCCTAGCGGAATCGGGTTGGACGGAGAAGATATCGAAGCCGTACTGAGGTCTGCCTACGGTGGCGAATACTACAGTCCCGCGAGGATCCATTATCTGTCAGTTCAGAGTTTAGATTCCTCTGGAACAATTCTTCCTTGTAAGTTGTAATCCATCTAGGAACAATTCCTACTAACCGATATCGGTACGAAGTGAAAGAAAATTAATATAAAACGCGGTAAAAAAAATAATTACAAATCTCAATCAACAAACCATAATATTTAAATAGATGGTTTTGCTAAATCTGTTAGACTAAATTCACTCTCTATGAGAACTAGAAAAGTATTCTTAAATTAAATTTACATGTTATCTTTCTCTTTTTGCATTTTTAAGGGTAAATTTGTACATTTATAATAAATGAAATAGATTTAGCAACACCATATATACATTTAATTCAAAAACAATATCACATAATGACTCTAATTGAGGACATCTTTTTTAATTAGCGTTAATGTTTTAGATAAATTTTAATGATGTAGATTAATTTTGAAAATAATAATTCAAGATTACAATAATAACTTTATTGTAATAAAAAATGTTAGTAAGTGGTGTAGTTATGAAGTTGAGGCCTGAAAAAAACTTTGAAATGGATTAAAGCCAAAAATGATGGCTGCGAAATATTGTGGAGTATGGGAGCAAGGATTTGTAGTGGGCATTGGGCAACGCAATTGAATAACGTGACACATAATGACATGATTAGTTGTATTTTAAATTTTTTTTTCTATCTTTGTCAATTGCAATTTGCAAACGTCCCATGTTGATTTTGGCAAACACTTTCTTTTTATTTTCTTTTTCACTTCTTTATTCACAAGTGTCATTTTTTGACACCCGCTCCTCATTTTTCATTGGACTAAATTCCTAGATCAAATTTATTTGCTTTCTCTATTTGAATTTATAGTGTCCTTTTTTATTTATGAAGTTAAATAAAAATTATTTTGATTTATTTTATTATGATGAAATTGAAAATAACAAAACTTAAAGATTTAGAAATTATGTACTCCTAAATATGATTATATTATACTACTAAATAAATAGCGAAACTAGTTAAAAATAGTAATAAAATTAAACTAAGTCAATAATAAAAATTTGGGATGGGAACTGGGGATTGGGGAGTGCTATCTTAAACTTAAAAGAAATTAAAAAAAAAAAAGGCCGGTGAAAATTATTGTGGGAGTGAGGGGCATATTTTTTTTTCTTGCAGTGACATAAAAACTGCCGCTATATAGCCAGTTAAACTGGTACCTTCCCGGTGTCGCCGGAATGTCTGCAACCTTCGCCGTAGTTCCACTTCCGACCCCAACCTCGTCGCCAAACCGCGCTATTAGCTCCCACCATAGCATCTTTCCACTATCCTCTGGCAGGATAAGAAATTCAACTTCTATATCGTCGTCTTCATTCATCAGTGTGTCCCATGGCTTTCTCTGCCGGCAGGCGTCTCGCCGTTCATCCCCCAGACATAGACCCCTCTTCTCCCCGGTCATGGAATGGCAGGATTGCACGTAAGTTTCCTCCATCGCTCTCTATTACGGAGTATTATTGTTATTATTTCGGTCTACGGAGTGTAATTTATGAATCATAGAAGGAAACGTCACTCATGGATCTGATTGATACAGGGTGAAGATGGACATAGATGTGGCCAGTTCGACTGCTTATAAATGTTACTCCGATCGGGAAGCCATTCCTCAGTGGATGCCGTTCATTTCCTCTGTTAAGGTGCGCGTTTTTAAAACCCTTTGAATTCATTCCCCTTTGTAGCTGCTTTGGTAAGAAGTAAGAAACAGATCAAGTTTGACTTCATGATCAGCTTTAGTTTTGCAACATTTGATTTATCAACTTCCTGAGACTGATCGTGTTTGTGAGATCCCCTATTTTTATAACCTAATTGTGAGCTTATAGATCCTGAGAATTTCTTCTGTGCCCCGGTAACATTGATGTTCAAAATTTTGGCACTTTTCAGTAGTACTATATCCTGGATCACTCTATCTATATATACGGATTACTGAGTATTGAAAGTTAGAACACCAACATCACCCTCATTATAAATTGGGATTTCCAGCTAAGAGATGTTGATTTAGATTGTATTCTTAGATTTTGGAAGATAAGCCGGAGCTATCTCGATGGTCACTGAAGTATAAAGCATTTGGACAGGATATTGAATTCTCATGGCTTGCCCATAATATGCAAGTAAGGCTATATTCATTTAATTTTGTTCCTTCTTGGTCCTCATTAACTTCTCATTCTCATTCATGCACATTTGTGGTTCTGCCATTAAACTCTATGCTAATGGTATTTACCCGTTGTGAGCAGCCAATTCCAAACAAGAAAATTCACTGGAGATCCCTGGAAGGTCTTCCTAATAAGTACTGAATCTTATAATGTCAATTTACAGATTTACTGATGTTTCATACTTTATGGAGCACTATTGCAGGTGTTTTTTTGGTTAACTACTGCTTCTAGTTTTTGCCCATAAACAAAACTGGATGAAGTGTAGAAGATTGTACCCGTTCCAATTTATCTGCCTGGGTTGATTGAATAACGCACTTTAAGGAAAAGAAATTACTTTGTAACAAAAATATAATACTTCGTCTAAAATGACCTCATTAAAAGTCACCTTATCATATACTCTGTATGTCTTCTCTCTTGAAATTAAAAAGGGCCATTTTGGCAATGCTTTAGCCTCGGGCAAGTAATGAACTAAATCTAAATGCGATATCAAATTTCCATTGTTTCTTCCTTTCTACTCCGCATCAAGGTTTGGGCAACAAATGAATCAATGCATGAAGGGTCTAACAGAAACCTTACAGAAACTTCAATCCTCAAACCCTAACGGAATTGGGATTATAATGGATTTGTTATTGTTGGAAAAGGGTAAATTGAAATGTATAAGAAGGGTATATTTTGGGGGGTGGGAGTAGGGGGAACAGTTTATATGCATAGGTTTCTTAGATAAAGGAAAATTGGAGGATTTCCCTCTGGGTAAACTTTGTTCACCAGAGATGGAAATGATCGGAGAGAGTGGGGAGATCGGAGATGGAAATGATCTGTTAAGTGCACATGTTTCATTGATAAATAAAACTTAAAAGATAGTATGTGCTTTCAATATGTTTGCTGTGAAATGTCTCATGACTTCCAAATGGTGCTGCGATCTAATTACTTTCTTACCTATGATGACAGGGGAGTTATTCGTTTTTTCCCTAAAGGTGCTTCATCATGTACTGTGGAGGTAGGTCTTCCTCCCTGCCTATTTCTCTTTACTGTAAGCCCGAAAGAAACATGGTTGAGTAGTTGAATGCGATGAATATAATACCAAGTACTTCATATATAAGTTACTCCATAGTAGAGTATTGGTAAACTTGTGTGGTGCACTTGATTTTTTAAATTACCTGTTGTAAATGAAAACCTGAAGAAAGCTGCAGCGTGTCATATATTTTGAAAAACGCAATGGTTTAATGCAGCCTTTCTAATGTTCGACTATAAATCAGACCAGTGTATCTTTACATTCTCTTGCACTTATTTCGATCTTCACTAATTTCAGCTAACAGTTTCGTATGAAGTTCCTTCATTGTTGATTCCCGTGGCATCAGTGAGAATTCCAAACTCTGATCTACAATACTAACTCAGATTTTGCTTTGATAGTGAATCTTTCCTTTGTGAATCTTCTTTCTAATTTCCTTGGTGCGCCCAGGCGTTGCGACCTTTTCTTGAAAGCTTACTGATCCGTGGGTTAGAAGGGTTCACAAACTTTGCCAAGAACTACACAGCTGGTCCACCCATTGATGCCAATGCTGTGGAAAAGTGACCAGTGATTGAATCTATCCACTCATATGTTTGCCTGGCCTTGTTTTTTAAGGTTTAAACAAGCCATTGATTGTAGTAAAAGCAACATAAGAGCTTTAAATAGGTACTACTGAAGTACTACGGAGTAATTCGGTGTAACTTTATATTTTAAATGCCACCTACGGTCATAGTACTTTTGCAGACACTCCCTGAGATTATTCCATCGTTAATCTCTCTTTATACACAAGTGGAAATGATAAAAATGCATAGTTTACAAGATACCCCTTCAAGACCTTTAACTTTCTCTGTTTATACTAACTGCATTACTGTGTATCAAATCTTCAGATCGAACATTAATTTATTTTATACTGATATCAATGTTACATGTACACGTACAAAAAATAAATATTTACGAGTACATAAACAAAACAGGCTGTGGATCTGCCTATACACATCAGATAGTTTTTAAAAGAAAAACACTGCAAATGTCGTCAACACACACATATAAGGGAGCATTCAAAACCAAATCATATGTACAGAAGTTCCTTCCCAAAACTTGCTACATTCCCAAAGCGTGAAGCTCGTTCGCGTGTTCTCTACACAGTCAGTTGCTGCCGCCATTGTTATTATTAACACCACCCTGCAACAAGCTCCGCAGGTTGCAGATGGCCTCAGCGGAGAAGGTGCAACACCTCAACCTCCGATGATGATGATGATGAAGATGATGATGCGTCGGGGATGGGTCGAGATGTTCGAGGGAAGCAAAAGAGACGACTATGACGGTGAGATTGTCAAAGGTGTTGAGACGGAGGGCCTCGGTGACGAGGTCCTTGGCGCACTGTTCGGGGTCATCGTGCCTCCTCAGCCCGCGTCTCACCAGGCTGACTGCCTCTTGGCTGGACATCACATCCCAAATCCCATCGCAGCCGATGATGAGGAACTCGTCGTCTTCGGTCAGAAGGATCTGCTTCAGTTCAGGCTCTGCCGTTAGCGGGGAGGGGGACCCACGAGGCAGCTTCATGTCCCAGTCCCCTAGTGCCCGAGTCACGGACAGAACCCCGTTGAGATAACCGTCGTCTACGAATGCACCCAGTGCTTCCACTCTCCTCCTCTCTCCCGAGCAATTCGGTCTGTGGTCTTGAGACATGTCAAAGGCCTCCCCTTTCCTGCTAAGCACTGCCCGACAGTCCCCCACATTGGCCACCATCAACAGCCTGCCAAACATCATACCATTACTGATTGATTGTCGAACTGTTTAGACATTTGTTTCATTTCCGGACACACTTCAACAGAAGAACATTTACCTTCCTAGTAGGAGGGCCGTGAGGGCAGTTGTCCCGGACGAGGTGCTAACGCTACGCTCGTCGGCCAGAGCGAGGTCAGCGAGCAGAAAGCCGCGGCGCAGACAGGTCTCCAGCTCTCCCAAGAAAACAGGATCATCAATATTATCACAGGTTTGGGGGAAGTGAGCATCTTTGAAGAAGAACCTAATGGCATTCTTTCTGACATAAGCTGCCGCCTCGGCTCCTCCGTGGCCATCAAATATCTGCAAAAGATTTTATGGAAGACCGGCATCAAATATAAACACGAACTCGGTAAGAAGTAGCTAGCTAGCTAGCTACACGCGATGGATGGATCAGAGTTAGTTATCATTAGATATATATACCCCGTAGAAGGCGCTGGGATTAGGGAGGGTGAAGAGGGAGCCGAGATGCGCGGGAAGGTTGTCTATCCGGATGTGCTCATCCTCCATGTACCTGCGCGGCCCAATATCGGAGGAGCTGCCGGAGCGGATGCTGGGAACGAATTCCCCAGGTGGAGGGGGAGGAGCAGCCGCTTCTGGCGGCGGGGGTTTGACATCCTGATCAAAACAAAACCAGAACAATCAACCAAGCTGGATGTGGTGTCAATTTCACATCATGGGATGAAGAATCAAGCAAGCAGCGTAGCAATAATAAGAAGAAGAGAGATAAAAATTGGAATCAGCTCGGATTTGTTTATATGAAGCGGAGAGTGTTAATAAATTGAGAAGAAAGAAGGAAATAGTATGATTTAATAAGATGGATACCATGGCGGCACAACTAGGGGGGAGATCCAGGACGGGGATGCTCTTTTGCACTATTATCTCGCCGCCATCAACTCCCATCTTTCTTTCTTTCTTTCTTCTTTCTTCTTTCTTCTTTCTTCTTCTTCAGAAACGATTATATATAAGTACTGTTAATAATAATAATAATAATAATAGAGTGAAGGAGGAGTAATTAATTAGTTAAGGCGGTGATCTGGATGGAAAGTGGGTGGCAGAGACAATGGAATCCTGAGCTGCTGCTTTGGTGTTCTTATTGGAACCGCTATCAGGCCAGGTTTTGGCCAGTGGAATCAATCCTCCTCCTCCTCTTAATTATTGAATTTTATATATATGATGAAACAAATTAAAAGAAGGCAGTAGAAGATGATGATGATGATGATGATGACGATCGTGTGTGTGTGTGGACTATATGAGAAGAAAATAATAATGCAGGAAAGGTTCCTCTTCCTCTTGTGATCTGTTTTTTTCCAGAAGAGTTTTCAAGTTGGGTGGGTGGGTGGGTGGGTAGGCCGCCCCACCCCCCCGGTGGTCACATTTTTCACAAGTCTAAATATTACCCCGGTATTATTAGTACGCTGCTTCTTTTCCTTTTTTTTTTTTAAGGAAATTGTTTTACGCATTTTGACTTCATAAAATTTGAGAAAGTGTTGCACAGTTTTTAAACAACACTGTAGAAAGAAAAATTAATGGTAATAAAAATGGAATGCATTTATACGCCTACTCTCCTTGTTTAATTTTGATGAGTTTATAGAATTTATGAAAATTGTTAAAAAGTAGTACTGTATAAAATAAAATAATTAAATCTATTTAAAAAAAACTAATTTTAGATCACATCCGCAGTATTTTTTATTACTGGTAATTTTTTTTTATTGCTGAGTGCAATAATCTCAAAAACAAAATTTAAAAAAAGGCAGAGCAGTAGTGGGGTTGACTTTTAACAACGCAGCTTCTCTGCATGTGTTGTTTTATTCGCTTTTTATCTTTCTTTATTTTAGTTTTGTCAGTACTCTGGGTATTACGTGTTTGCATTTGGTGAGACTTCTCTTACCTCCTTTGACAATTACATTTTCGGCCCCACCATTCAATTTATTCTTATTACTCCCTCTCCATCCTTAAATATTTGTTACATTTGTTTTTTCAGTAGTTGGGGAACTTTTGTTTATTTCGATATTTTCATTAGTTATTTAATAAAATAAATATTCTTGACACCTCTTATTTCAAAAAACTTTTCATGTAATTTTTTGATATGTAAATTTTATTTTTTATTTCTATACCAATATGTAAATAAAATGAATTTAAAAAACTTGATATTTTTATTTTGGGGATACAAGTGTGACAAATATTTAGGAACAGAAGGAGTATTTTCTTTAACTTATTATTATTATTATTATTATTATTATTATTATTATTTATTATTATTTATTTTGATTATCATTAGATTGCATCAAATCATATCAAAATTTATACCAATTAAATCAAAATCAATAAGGTTAGACGAAGAAAATAAGTGTAGAGTATATAATATGTGTGTGAATTATTTTAATTACAAATTAGTATTGAAATAAGAAGTACAAGTTACATCTTAAAATTATACAAATAATTTTATAAAACAAGAAGTGACAAAAAAAATATTATTTTATCAAATTATTAATAAAATATACAAACAAACAAAAATTATCGAAAAATTGTAACAGTGACAATGACATTCAATTCAGGGTGGATGGAATAGATTTTTTCACAAACTTTTCATGAGCTTACAATCATATTTTATTTTTTTATAAAAGACCTATTACATAAAATCATTTTATATGTAAAAGTTCATGTAATGAGTAGACTTAGGGGTGGGCACGGATCGGGACGGTCCAGTTTTAGGTTGTCCCACGTCTTGTCCCGTTATATATAAACGGTCCGGAACGGTTCGGATTACAATCTCATCCCGCTTTGTCCCATAAAATTCGGGATCGGAATAAAACGGGACGGATTCGGGTCGTCCTAATTTGTCCTAATCGCAAATATAAGAAGGGGAAGGGGGTGAAATTTCATTCAAAAAAAGAAACATCTAGCCATCCAACAAAAAACAATGAGTGAAACAGGTCCAAATAAATTTCAAGCTTATGAAGTTAATTTAATTAAATAACTAATTAATTAAAGAATGAGTGTATTTGGATGTTGGACTAGAATTAGTATTATATATTAGTAGAGTAGATGAAACGAGACAAACGGGACGGATCGGTATAAATTTAAGTTGTCCCGCTCATGTCCCATTTGATATTGGGACGGAACGGGTTCGGGACCAAAAAAATGTGTCCCAATATATCGGTACAATTACAAAACGGATCCAGAATTTTTCGGAACGGTCCAACGGGAACAGATTTTACGCCCACCCCTAAGTAGACTTAAGAACCATAAAAGAATTGTCATAATATATACCCAAGTTTCTCTCCCTTATAAATCTCACACCGTCTATGTTTGATACTCCCTCAATCCAACAATGTTTGCCACATTAATGAAGAAAATTTTTAATTTTTTAGATTTATTTTATTTAAAGATTGATATAGAAATAAAAGAATAAAAATTACATACAAAATAAAAAATGAAAAAAATATTTTATTTTATCAAATAATAGATGAAAACTTACAAATAAATAAAAGTACCTGCATTTTTGAATAGTAAACTGTAACACTCTCTTTTGGGACGGAGAGAATACTTTTATTTTCCCAAAATCTAAGTAAAATATTTTTTATGGCGTAAGGCCTTCCCTTTGAATTTTTGGGAAGGTTGCATTTCGAGAACACTCTCAAAGTTCTCAACATCGTTTTTTTAGGATAGGTGTTGGCAGGGGCGGATCCACCTTCTTGAATATGGGGGGCAGCTGCCCCCAGTCAAAATATTTTTTTTTTTATTTTTTTTAGTTTTAAGTATACTGCCAAAGTCTGACCTTAGTGGACCAGCCTAGTAAATAAAATGATGGTCTAAATAGGCAAATATTACTTCCTTCTTAGTTTATAGCAATTTTTGGTTATGGATTTAAAAAAAAAGTTTGTTGCATCTTTGAATAGAATATAAAGTGAAGTATTTGTAATACTCTAGTGATATTAAATATACTTCGTTATACGTAATTCATTTAGTACTCCGTATAACACTTTGCTACTTTTGAGATACGTTGTTTTACTTATTTTAAACTTGTTTGATAGTATAAAATTAAATGAAAATCATTATAATTTAAAAGCATCTTTAAAAAAATTTGGGGGCGCTGTCCCCGAACTTCCACCTTATTATCCCGCCCCCAGTCATTTACAATCCTGGATCCGCCACTGGGTGTTGGATTGATTTTTCCTGGAACTTGTTGAGAATTTTTTAAATACTGTTGTTGCCAAAGAAATTGTAAATACAAGGGATCCAAAATATGATTTTAAAAAACATTTAAAAAGATGAGAAAAACTTGTATATGAAAAAGGTAGAGATAAAGCGTTAACTTTTTAAAATATGGTTAGTAATTTTTAAATAAAGTAGTCGTTAGAATAAGTCACCATACGGATTGACCTAAGTCTTGTCCCAAACAATATTGGGCTGGTATTTTGGTACACCCTAACCATTATTTGTCCCGATTCTTGAGCCGGAATCTGTATTATATTAGGAGTACAAAAACGATTTGAACTTGTGTTCATTGCTTTGTTTTCCAATTGTAACGGAGGTGAAGAAAATTCGGCGGCGATGGGTTCGAGCGACGGAGTGTACGAAGGATTTGTGTATCGAATTTGCACAGGCGAGGAGTGGGAGGCAATGCAGAAGAGCGGAAGCAGCTTTGGCCGTGAAGTCGACGCCGCCTCTGGCTATATACATCTCAGCATGCTCAATCAGGTCCGCCAAATTAAGCGCCTTTCATTCTTCCTCCTCCTCTTCTTCTTCTCTGCGATCATATTAAAACATGAGTTTCCTAATTCTCCCCCATAATTAACTAATCGATATGAACCTAATTTCCCATTCATAGTGTATTTTCTTGTTAAATATATATTGTTCTTCGCAGGTTGGATCGACACTAGAGAAGTTCTTCATGAATTTTCGTAAGGACCTATTCTTGCTGCAAATTGATGCTAAGAAGGTCATTTATTTCACAGCCGTCCATCATGTTGTCTAATTCGTTTCCTTTCAACTTTATGAAGAGCTTTGCTAATGTGTTGTTTTGATCTTTCAGCTTGGAGACGGATTGATTTACGAAGCCGTTGATGACACCAATGTGTTTCCTCATTTCTATGGCCCTTCCCGTAGCTTTAGTCCTCTCCCACTTGATGCCGTTGTGAAATCTGAGCAGCTTGTCATGTCTGAAGGGAAATTCAGATGCAGTTTGTTGAGCTGAGTGGATCATGTCTTTTGTAGGAAACTAGTTATTAATGAGATGGCTATTTTTTTGTTGCATTGAATGCAACATATGAGTTCATTAAATACGGGTTCGTGAACTACGTAGTAATTAATAAGTTTCATAGTTGTTTGAGTTTTTCTTAACGTAAGTGATATGCATTCAATGTTACAATAAGCATGCTATGAATAATGGGCAATGCATAAAAATGCCCTCTTTAAGGTTTTCAAAACGCCTTAATCTCCTCGTCGTCATGTTATATTGGTTCTGCAAGAAAAAAAACTGGTCCTTGCCAGTTCCAAACCGAAGAAGAAAGAGTATGTCCAGGCTAATGATGGATAGTGTAAAGGAAAGATCTTGTCTTCTTCCTTCCCTCTTCTTCAGTGCTCCATCTCTAGTTTTTATTGGCATTTTACTTCTTGTTTCTGGTATTTCGGGATATAACCCGAGACCTGTCATTTTCAATTTTGGGGATTCCAATTCTGATACAGGAACGTACTTTATCATGCACGGGAAGATTGCACAGCTCCCACAATCTGTCATCCAATCGTTATCACTCCAGTTCCAGGGTCGTATGTCGGATGGACGATTGATACTTGATTTCTTATGTGCGTACTACACACACCATTAGGAAATCTACTCCATCAATTGCTAGGTTGATGTTGTAAGTTGTATGTATGATGTGTGTATGGTGCAGGTGAAAGCTTGAATGCAAGTTACCTGAGTCCATTCGTGGAATCTGTGGGTGCAAATTTCACGAATGGGGTAAACTTTGCTATGAGTGGTTCTTCTATTATTCCCACCTCTGATTTTTTTAGCTTGCAAAACCAAGTGGCTCACTTTGGTAGATTCAAACGCCGTTCCCTAGATTTCTTCTCTGAAGGTTCTATATACGTACTCTGTAACTTTTTATTATTTTAGTTAATGCAGGTTAGGGAACATCAATTGCCTACTCAATCTCTGATTATGTGCATCTTTTGTAGAGGACAAAGATTTACTAGGGAACGAGGAGTTTGAGAATGGGCTGTATCTGATTGACATAGGACAGAACGACCTTGCCACCGCATTTGGTATTCATACATATGATGAAGTTGTAAAGAGGATTTCCGCTCTCATTTCAGAAATTGAAAACTCCATGTGGGTGAGTCCTGTATTTTAAAGCTGCACTAATATAGGCATATAGCTAGGGTGCATATATGCAGTACATAAATTTGACAGGATTTTCGTTCAATATATAGGTCCTTTACCAACAAGGGGCCAGGAAGTTTTGGGTCCACAATACAGGGCCTCTGGGTTGCTTGCCAGAAATATTGGCAAGCAGAAAGTATTCAGCCAGTGAGCTTGACCAGTATGGATGTGTTGTCACTGTTAACAAAGGTGCACGCGCATTCAACGACGAGCTCCTTCGCCTCTGCAACAAGCTCACCCGCGAAATGAAGGATGCCGTAATAGTATATGTGGATGTACACAACATCAAATACGACCTGATTGCGAATTCCTCCACCTATGGTTTTGAGAATGCCATAACAGCATGCTGTGGCTATGGTGGGGGGCAATACAACTTCAACTACACCACCCTATGTGGCGTGCCGGGGTTTGAAGTGTGCGAGAAGAGATCAGAACACGTAAACTGGGACGGCTTTCACTACACCGAAGCGGCTAACAAGTTTGTTGCCACTCAAATACTTTCCACTCGCTACTCCTCCCCTCAGCTGGCGCTCGCTGATGTTTTACTCTCTTCCATTGCTGCTCCCGCACCCGCGCCTGCTTGAAAAAGTTGAAAAATGCCCTTTGACAATTGTATCAAGTAATGCTCCCAATTTTTAATTTCAATGCTGGTGCATCACTCAAAGTTTGGTTCACTTAGGTGATATACTCCGTATTAAGTTTCTACTTCATCCTATGAATAACTTGACTTCTTTTTTTCTGTTTTTAGGGTAATAACCCAACCCTTGTCTCTAGAAATAAGTTCCAGAATAATATTTCATGAATAGTCTTTTATAATACTCGCAGAAATTTTTTACATATAACTTTCAATTTTAAGATATTATATTCGTGATCCTCGATATTTAAAATTCATTTTATAATTAGTCTTTGATCCAAATATTGTTTTCTACAAACAATCCACATAGGATTGAATATAGAATGGTTTTCAAATATCTAGGACTAATAATATACTCTTTCCGTCCATTTTTTCTTCCCATTATTAATAATGTGTAAGATCTCATTTTTTAAAATTTATTTTATTTATAAACTGGTATCTCAACAAAAGTACAACTTACATTGTTCAAAACTATATTTAAAGTTTTATAAAACAAGATGTAACAAAAATATTTTATCTTATCAAATTAATGAAAACGTGCAAACAAATAAGACTTTTTTAGCATTGAAAAATGAATTAATATAGATTTTATATATTTATAATTTTTATATTTTATATTTTTATTATTTCTCATGCAAAATGTAAGTTTTATTTTAGATATTCTACAAAAATTGATAACCTGTTGGGTCAACCTGAACCGAGTTACTCCTATATTGTATCATGATTTATCAACAAGCATTTTTTGTTGCAACCCCATTCTTGCTCGAATTTAAAATATCCAAAATTAACTTGACCGATCGAGACCAACTATAGTTTCTATTAATCAAGAGCATTTTATGTAACTCCTTGATGATGAGTTGTGTTTTTGTGATTCTAAGTTTCATGTGTAAAATGAGGACTTCTCGCGTAATTTTAATGAGGTGGGAGTTAGAACTATTTTTTTGCAAAAGGTCTAATACTTTCTTAAAGTTTCATTATATCTATATTAAGATTCATAAAAATAGTGTGAACCTAAGGACAATAAAAGAATTAGCCCTTGATGACATGATTAGTGTATGTTTGGAATTTGATAAATTATTATTCAAAGACTTTGATTAATACTTTAGGACTTCTGCTCAATTCCTTCATGATTTTGTCAAAAGAGTTCCTTTACGAATTTGTCTAAATAATTCCGAGTATTTTTTTCACTTTTTTTAGTATATTAAGATCATTAATTACTCCTAGAATTGCTCGACTTTACATAAATATTTTGAGATTTAATAAATCTTAACGATTCTATTCGAATTTTCATATGTTGACATTGGTGCTCCAACATTGACATATGTTTACTCCAACATTGCGAGAACATATATAAACATATATCCCCTCCGGTCTTAATTTTTTTCATGTTTTGACTTTTTTTGTCAAACAATGACACTCTTTCTACAAACATAGATAACCATATACCTCCTCTGGTCCTAAAAGCTCTTCCACATTTATAAATGTTATAAAGATTTGGTATATCAAAATTGTATCCTAAGATAAACCTAATTATATTCCATATATATTACGTAGTATAAATCAATATACTACTCTCATAATTTAGGGCCAAAGAGTTACAGTTTGACAAAAAACAATCAAAACAAGAAAAAATTAAGAACTCAAAGGAGTATAAATTCTTGGAGAAGCAATTTTAGCAGAAAAATGATAGGGGTACACCAAAAGTATACCTCATTTGTCCCCCACCCCCTCCATTACCACAAAAATGGGCAAGAATTTAAAAAAAATATTAAATAAATAAAAATAGATAAAAATGGGTGGTGGAGAAGGAAATGAGGGACAAATGGGGTACACCTTTTGTGTACCCCTAGCATTGCTCATTTTAGCATAAGGAATGCTAGGGGTACACCAAAAGTGTATCCTAAATGTACACCACCTCCTTTTCCACCACTTATTTTTATTTGATTTTTGTTTATTTATTTATTTTGAATTTCTTGCCAATTTATGTGGACAAAGAGGGGTGAAAGATATATGGGGTACATCTTTAGTGTAACTCTAGCATTTTTCTTTTAGCATATGAAAACATCTACGTCATTTATTGAATCTTAGAGTGTTTATGTAAAATTGAGCAGTTCTAAGATTTCTTTTGAGAATGTCTTTAATTGTTTTTTCATTTTATTTTAGAGATAAAATTATAATCCGTATTGTTTACATTATTTCATAGGTGAATTTACTTAAATAGCACTAAAATAAGTTGCATGTTAGTTGTTTTCGTAAACTTTTAAAAATAAAATATCTAAACTACCCCTAAAATAAGTCACTCTTCTTCACCTTATCTTCTCATTCATCATCACTCCTCCTAAAAAGTAATGTCAATTTCAAAAAATCAACTCTATTTTTTATTTTCCTTAAATATGCCCAAAAGTCAAAACGGGCGATTTAAATTGGGACGGAGGGAGTAATAACTTTCCCTAAATAACATCATACGTGTTTTTTCCTAATGTAGCACTTTTAGTTATTATTCAAGTAAATATTTGGCATCACTGAATATTATTTCTCATTTTGGATATTATTAAGTACTCCTTACTATTTAAGGAATTAAATAGTTTAAAATATTTCAAATAAAAATGAAATAAGTTTTACTCCCTTTGTCCCCCATAGATCTTCCCAATGACCCTTTTTCTTTGTCCACAATAGATCTTCTCATTTCATTTTTTAACAATTAAATACCACAATTACCCCCACTTACTTTATTTATTACACCTCACCCACCTCATTTAATACACTCCATCCATTTTCATTAAGGGTATTATGGTAAACTTTCACCTATCTTCAACTCTCCTTAAAAACCACCAAAAGTCAAAATGAGAACATCTTAGGGGGACGGAGGGAGTAGCAAATATTTCAAATAAAAATCCGTAAAAAAAAAAAAGAAGCAAAAGTAACAATATTACGACTGGCGGGTGTGCAACGATACAGTCAGAAAGGAACAGAGACAAATTTCCAGCCTTTGCTAGAGAACACTTTATACAATTCTTTATCATATCTTTCACTCTCCCTTTCCAAATTGAAGAAGAAGAAAGAAGAAAGAAGAAGAAGAAGAAGAAGAAAGAGAGGAGGTAGTTGGTGCAGGGTAATGGCCGCCGCTGGTGTGAAGGAAAGATCATCATCATCATCATGCCTTCTTCTTCCTCCTCCCTTTCTGGTTTTCATTCTCACTTCACTACTGCTCCTTTCTGGGTGTCACCCGGCACCAGTCGTCTTCAATTTCGGCGATTCCAATTCCGACACCGGAACCTACTTCGTCATGCGCGGAACCATCTCGCAGCTCCCACAAACCCTCGTCCAGGGCCGCATGTCTGATGGACGACTAGTACTCGACTTCTTGTGTGAGAAAGAAATGATTTTTATTTATAACTCCAAAAAACTGCCAAAATGGGTTGTTTGGCTCTCAAAGGGTCTTTTCTCAATTACTATTGATTGATTGATAGTTTGATTGATGTTGTTATGGCATGGCCGCATGGGTGCAGGTGAGAGTTTGAATGCAAGTCACCTGAGTCCATACGTGGAGTCGGTTGGGGCAGATTTCAGGAACGGGGCAAACTTTGCGATGAGCGGTGCTTCTGCTACTCCTCCCTCTGCTCTCTTTAGCTTGCAGAACCAAGTCGATCACTTCCGTAGATTCAAGCAACGTTCCCTTGATTTGTTCTCTAAAGGTTGTATATATGCCTATATATTGTTACTACTACTCCGACTACTATGTTAGTCTATGCCAATTAATGGAGGATGGTACATTCGTTCATTCAATCGAAACCTCCCATTCGTTCTGGGGGCATATATAATCTTTTGTTTCAGGGGACAGATATTTACCAGGGGATGAGGAGGAGTTTGAGAATGGGCTTTATGTGATTGACATAGGACAGAACGACCTCGACGCCACATTTGGTTCTCAGTCATTTCCTAATTATGAAGCTGTACAGAGGATGATCCCCTACTTCATTTCTGAAATTGGAAATGCCATCAGGGTGAGTCCTCCCTCCATATTATTACTACTCCATTGTTATAACTTCACTCTCTTTTAGGGTGAATCAACCTGACAAATTTGCCAAACAACATAGTGTTGTTTATGTTGTTTTTTCACTTTCAAAATGGCTCTGACTCTCTGTCTCTCTGTCTGTTTGTGTATATATATAATGTAACATATACATGTATAGGGCCTTTACCAACAAGGAGCAAGGAGGTTTTGGGTGCACAACACAGGGCCGCTTGGTTGCCTGCCAAAAGTATTGACAAGAAGAAACTATTCACCGGGTGAGCTTGACGAGCATGGATGTGCGATATCCGTCAACAAGGGCGCACTTGAGTTCAACAGGGAGCTCTTTACCCTCTGCAACCAGCTTCGCCCTCAAATGGAGGGCGCCGTAATAGTATATGTGGATGTGTACAGCATCAAGTACGACTTGATCGCGAATTCCTCCACGTATGGTTTTGAGAATGCCATGACAGCATGTTGCGGCTATGGTGGGGGCCAATACAACTACAAGTCTACCTCCCTGTGTGGTGCGCCGGGGTCTGAAGTGTGCGACAAGAGGTCACAATATGTGAACTGGGATGGTACTCACTATACCGAAGCGGCTAATAGATTTGTTGCCACGCAAATACTTTCCACTCGTTACTCCAACCCTCGGCTCGCACTTTCCGACGTTTTTTTCTAACCTCCTGTTGTTGCTGCTCCTGCACAAACATGCTTGTAAGTGGCTCTTATGTTTCATTCCCATCTGGGATCAGAATGAACAAGAGTTGAAAATGCCCTTTATGTGGGGAGAGTTGAGAGCATTAAGTGAAAGCAAATAAGTCAATGTCACTTCATTTTTCCTTTACTTGAGCTAATACATTGGGAAGGAGAGAGTATAATTTTTTATTTTTATTTTTGTAGAAAATGTATCACTTGGCATCTGAATATGAGTGTCTTTATAATAATATCTCATAAGAAGATATCATTACACATCTCTATTCATAGGTGTATTAGTACATTATTGAGTTAATTCTTTGTTCATACGTTAGACAACTTACTTTGAAGACAAATGATAAATTCAGGTGTTTTTAAAGCAACATGATTATCTTAAGATTCTCTAAGGAAAAGTCAAATATGGCTAGCTTGTCATTAACTGAATGAACTCGTTGTCGTCATTACTCTTATAGACATGTGGTATCAACCACTCCTCCAAAACTCTAAGAATTAGCCAAATGAATATATGATGATACTCATTATATGGTTGACAAAAAATACAACATAAAGAACGCAATCCGGAAACCAAAGTGATGAGAACGGGTAACCCGAAAAGCATAATGCACCTAACAAGCCATAGATAGTTACATATATGGGATGATACAATGTCTGGTCTAGTAGAAAAAAAGGGCAAAATGACGCTGGTAATACAACATCCAACAGAGCAGGACGGGCGCCAGCAGGGTGCTCGTGCAATGTGGTGTGTCCCCACTAAGGAAGGAGGACGACTGCATTTGGGGAGGATCTCGGGCACTCAAGCAGTCTTTGTATTACACTCACAAAGTCAACTGTTCTTATAACGTGAACCACCAACCTTTCCAAGACCTTACTCCTCTTTAGCAAAATTTCAGCCAATTCCAACATCGGTTCGCCATCATCATTTGGTTCTGGCCATATTGTGATTTCAATCGTCTTCAGATGCAGTAGGTCACCTCTCAAATCATGCCTTGCACCGGCAGGTGACCCGCCCATTGTCTAAGAAACCCATAACACAATAAAACCACCAAAGCTGAAATCAAATATGCAGTATAAAAATGCAAGTGTTTTTTGGTAATATACACATCACGCATACAACACACACACAGCATGCATTAAAGAAACAGAGCTGTTTAATGTATGAGGAAGTTTGATTTGATGTGTCATTTTATTTGGTACTTTATTTAGCCAAAGCTAAAATATTGCCAATAGCGACACTTTTAGCTCTATGGGCAACGGCCGACTACATAAAGATATCAGTCTCTTTTCCATTTCATGATCCTTTCTTGCGCCATCAGAAAACTACTAGCAACACAAGACTCTATATACATTCAAGAACTAACAGTTTTTTACAGTAGTATAATGCTTGTTTAATCTTCTAACAAGATAGAGATATAAGCAACAAGGATCGAAACAAAATTAGCCTCACAAACTCATGCCTTGAATTAGAAACAGAATACTTACCTTCTTGGGTTTATAGCCATCTATGCCCAATGTCTCAACGTATGGAGAGGAATCCAGCAGGCATGCAATCCCAGAAATGCTCTCCTCGTTGCATGAAGTGCTTACTTGCAGTACCCTTCGATCAGATTGTGGAAGCTCCCATCCATTCATTGCCAACATTGATAGTACCTATCATAAACATTGCAGAAACCTATAAAACAGTACATCAGGCAGGTTCTAAGTGCAGCATAGAAATACGAGCATGATTTCTGAGTTTATTCCTTATGTGCTTAATAGGTCCAGTTAATACATAAGGAGCTAAAGGTTTGGATTGGAGGCAAATTTTGGAGTGTAAAGCAGGTCGAGGCTGAGTATTTGGAGTGCAAATTCAGATTGCATGAGTCGGAAGAAGAGGTTAAGATATAGCCTCAAGCCATCCCCAAAAGGGTATATTTCACGCACCTGATCAATCTCCAACGCGATGGAGAGATTGAAGGTAACATCGTGCATCGATCGGAGCAAACTGAAATAAATGGAGGCTCACATTTGGAGCCATGTGTGATAAGAATATGTCACCAAAACTGAAAGGTAAATTTCATTGGGCAGTGGTTAGACCTGCTCTACTGTACGACATAGTGGTGTGCGAGGTAGAGTGTTGACGAAATAAAACCACACGCTTGAGCAACAAATACGAAGATGCTTAGGTGTATACATGGAAACACTTAGAATTAGAGTGATAATATTAGAAAGGGATATATACAGCAAGGTGGGAGTGATTTCTGTGGAGACAAGGAGCATTGGTGCTCACGTGAAGAGGGGAAAAGAGATTAGTGGTGGAAAGTTTTATGAGGTAGGGTAGTCGTAAGAAGATTAGGGAGATGTGATTCGACAGGCATGTAGTTTCTGCAGTTGACTGAGGAAATGACCCATAACACGGGGGTTTGGGGAAAAGATTAAAGGGTAGAGTAGTTCAACTTGGTTATGGATTATAGGAGATTAGGAGTGTTAGGTTTAGAACATAGTTGTCACAGCGCCAAGGCGAGACGCGATGCTAGTGTACCGCCATGACACCTAGGCGACTAGGCGGAAACACATAAGAAATCAGGATTGGTATACATAAGTAACACTAATTTCTTGTTTGGAAGAACGAAAACAAGAGCGGAAAGAAAATTTTGGGTGGAAAATAAGGAGGCATGTATATGTATTGTGTTTGGAAGAGGGTGGATAATAAGGAAGGATGGAGAACATGAAAGTATTTTCCTTCATAATTTTTCCATTAAAAATGGGAGGAAAGGGTGAATAGAAACTACTAAGATATAAATAAGAGGTAAAATAAGGTTTATTTTCCTTCCACCCTATTAGATCCAAACACAAGGAGGAAAAATAACTTTAACTTCTTCCTCCATATTTTCCATCATTATGTGAAATTATTAGTTGATGCCTACTAAAAGTGAAATTATTATTTTACCATTGTCTTTCCCATTCTCAATTAATCTACCTTATTCTTGTCCCCAACTCTTCAACTCTAGTTGAGTAGCTGTTTGTATCCCAAATTCTGATGTTATTTCACCCACATCTGGACCAAAAACACATTATAAAGCTCTTGCCTTTGTTTGTTGTCCACATTGAACCCCTAAACTTCTAACAAGACTTATTACGAACATCAAAGGAAAATGTAACCCCCACCAAGCCCTTCTATTTTTGCATCTTTCTCTAGGTTTTTGTTAGCATACGGCATCTCAATCCATTTGGCTGATGCTTATGGTAGATGAAATGTTTCCAAGATGCAAGAATGTTATAATTACCCTAGAGTATATAACAGCATTTCAAGAAGAGATAGAGAGAGAGAGAGAGAGAGAGAGAGAGAGAACCTGCATGCATTCGCATCCCAGACGAAGCTCGTTGACATGCCGAAGGCTTTCAAGAAGGTCTTTTGCATTGCTCATCACCCCCACAGACCCAGCATCCCAACCAGATCCAACAAAATCAAAATGAGCTTTAACAGCCGAAGGGATGTTTGTGATCCTCCATTTTCTTCCTTCTGGATAAGGAAGAACAAGTAGATATTCTGCAAAGGGTGCTGAAATTTCCAGCAAGGGATCTTTGTTTCCATCTTTCGAGTCTCCTATCCTAAGTGATTCAAGTTTTTGAGAGTCCGCCGCGACATGATTGAATCCCCAGCACGCTCTGAGAACACAATTACACAAATGAGGACAACCTGCTAATAAATTTTCAATTACATGCTGAGGCAACTCGATCTCCTCAAGGAACAAACTACCCAAAGAATGCCACTTGATCGCACTTTTAGGAGCCATAATGCATCTTCTCAGCCTTAAGGCCTCCAAGGAGGTATGTTCAAACAAAAGCTCGGGCAGCCTATACAAATCTTTTCTGGGTGAGGGATTGAGCAGCAAATTGAATTCCTCCACCTCATTTTTGTAAGCATGCACAATCCAAGCAAAAACATCAGTGGAAAAGCAATCATGGTAGGTGAACTCAACCTCAAAACAACTCAAAAAGCGTGCATTATAAATGATAATGGTCCTGTTGATCGCAGCCAGAAACCGGCTTATTTTCTCAGTATCCACACTACTGTAACTGAATTTGAGTCTTGGCACGAACAGCCAGAGATGTTTCCATCTTTTTGACAACACAGAAGTAATCAAACCTTCCCTAGTATCCAAACGCGATAGAATGTTAAAAAGCAAGAGGATAGGCAGTGCACTGAGCCGATCAAGGGGCATACCATTATTCCCTAAAGACACTGAGGCTGTTCCTCCCTCATTTTCCACCAAACGCTCCTCTTCCTCATCATCATCATCATAGTCGTCATCGTCATCATCATCATCTTCTTCTTGGTCTTCACCAATTTCATCTAGTGCTCTTGCTTCACCTTCTGCGCTAGATTCTTCTGCCCTAACTTCATTGTCCGCCATAAATTCATCATTGTCGCCAACTTCCTCTTCCATTTCTTCTCCGTCAACAGAATTTTCCTCATCTTGGTTTACTTCTTCACCAAGGGCAAATTCATATGATCTTTCGTCGGCCATTGAAGCATTAAACAAAAATCACAAACTACACAGTATGAATTCGAAATTCAAACATCAATTAAGCCAAAATCAATGAAGAATAGATCTGGCCTGACACCCTCCGATGCATGCGCAGCTGACGATTCCTCGGTGAGTTGTCTGTCCATCTACACAAGTCGCATCACACTCTTGATAAAGATGGCATCAGCCAAACCAACGAAAAAAGTTTGGATTATGCTATGTGTACCCCAATTTGTACCCAGTTTTGTGTTGGTGTAAAACTAATTTTTGTTAAGTGCACCAACATTTGTGTCCGTGTGAATTTTTATTAACGCACCAACACTTGTGCCGGTGTAAACCATCGAAATGTTTGTGCAAACCTGTAGTGTACAAATAAGGTATATTTTTTGGTGTAAGTGTAGCTTGGTCCAAAAAGTTTTTAGCACAGCCTTCAAGTACTTGGAGAGGGCTCGAGAATGTTTAACTTAGTACTCCGTACATAGGTAAATAGGTAAATGACACTCAGTCCACTTAGATCTTCTCGTTGCACGTTACAAGATACTACAGGTATTTTATTTTCAATTCAATTTATTTGAATATAGGGGTAATATTTTAATATAAAATCTATGTAATAATAAACTACATAAAAGTTCTACAAAACTAGAGGTGAGAACACTATTATTTTATGAAATGAGTAATAAAAATAAACAAACAAAGTGAACTAAGTTTGACCCTTTGAATAGTATCTGGGAAATCAATGGTGGACAGAGGGAGTATTATGTTTTAGGCACTGTTCTGTTCGACTTATTTTTCCTGTCTATTACTTATTTTTATTAAAATCAGATTATAATTATTATTATTATTACTATTACTATTACTATTATTATTATTATTGCTATTACTATTATTATTATTATTATTTCTATTACTATAATTATTATTTCTATTATTATAACTGTTATCATGAATATTATTATTATTACTATTATTATTATTATTATTAATATTCCTATTACTATATATTGTTTTTATTATTGCTAATATTATTACTATTAGTATGGCTATTAATATTATTATGATTATAATAATAATTATTATTATTGTTATTAAAATTATCACTATTACTATTATTATTACTATTAATATTATTATTACTATTGTAAGTATTTCTATTATTATTTCTTTTCTTATTACTATTACTATTACTATTACTATTATTATTTCTATTATTATAAATGTTTGTATTATTATTCCTATTATTATAATTATTATAATAAAATTTTTAATTTAACTTAAATCAAACTTATATCAGATCAGATCTAATCCAATCAGATGACCCACGTGAGTTTCCAAGGTAGGACTATACACCAGAATATCGTCGAAGAAGACGATAACAAACTAGCGCAAGTGAGGACGGAAGATAGTATACATAGCGGTCTGGAACATTGACGGAGCACTCGTCAGGCCTAAGGGCATGACCAGAAACTCATAATGGCCTTCATGAGTCCGAAAGGTTGTTTTGAAAACGTCCGCCTCATGCATTCGAATTTGGTGATACCCGGAGCGGAGATCCAATTTTGTGAAATAGCGTGCATGCCCCAATTCGTCGAACAATTCATCTGTGGTCGGGATTGGGAAGTGATCGGGGATAGTCGCTACATTCAAAGCCATATAATCGATGCAGAAGCGAAAAGTGACGTCCTTCTTATGAACCAAAAGTACCGGGGAAGAGAAGGGACTATAGCTAGGGCTAGAGCTGTCAAATCGGTCGGTCAGGTCGGGTTCGGGTTCGGTTACTTCAAGTTCGGGTTATTTCGGGTTCGGGTCCATTCGGGTTCGGGTTGAGAACTCTATGTTCATGACCCAGTGTCATCGGGTTCGGGTCGACCCAACGGGTTATGACTTTGGTTTTTTAAATTTTTAAATTTACATTAATAAAGTTAAAATATCAAAAAAAAGGTATTAAATCTATAAAATTATTTTATTTTAAAAATAAAATAAGGAATTTAAAAATGCTTATGTTTTGAAAAAAAGTAAGATAATTATGCAATATCATTAAAATTTTGTCTGAAAATATAAATTTATACACTAAAAATGAGTAAAAAAGTGTATAATTTTGAAAAATTCTTACTTTAGCGGGTCGGTCAGGTCGGGTTCGGATTCGGTCGGGTTTGACCCATTTTTAGCGGGTCATTTCGTGTTCGGTCAACTTCGGGTTCGGTCATCAAAACCTTTGTTCAAAACCCAGTGTTTTCAGGTCGGGTTTCGGGTCAAAAACAGGTCGGGTCACTTTTTGCCAGGTCTAGCTAGGGCGGATCGTCCCCTGTGTAAGCATCTCCTGAATTTGTTTCTCGTTTTCCGCCTTCTGAAAATAGGGGTATCGATACGGGCGAACGTTGATATGCTTCGCCCCCGGGGATGCGGTGGTCCCACACGTGGGCTGGTGGCAGACCCAACGGAAGGCCGAAAAGCCCATCATGGGCCTGGAGAAGTGTTCGAACCGCAGGCGGTAAATCTGCCCTCGTTCTAGAAGGCACCTAGATTTACATCAGCCAAGTTATACATTGTGACCATCTTCTAATGCAATAAGTCCAAATCACTCCTTCCCGGTAGGACTCAAGAATTTTCAATGGTCCACAGATCACATTCTTCTTGTTTGGGGGATTTAGGGTCATAGCTCCATCATCCTCAGTGAGATTTGTGTACTCAGATCTGATTTGTTTTCAGTGGAACATGACGACCGACTTGTGATGAATCAATCAGTTGGAGAATAGTTACAACCTGAAGTGCCAAAAGACTCATGCATCCTCAAGACCAAAAAGTAGTGATTCAAATGCTTCATCAGAGAGCCAGCCATCATTATCTGTTCTTTCTGGATTATCATCATAACTTCATACTTGTTGCCCAAAAGTGCCTCAAGTTGAAGGACTGATTATCTTCTCCTCGTGATCAGTAAAATGACCCCTTTTGATCCCTAGCCTGAGGTAAAAATTAGCCCATCTAAGCCAAGCCTGCAACTTTTACTGCATCTTTGCACCATCATATAGAACACTTGGTCAAGAATTCGAAAATGAGGAACAAATCATACTCCATATATGAGGAAAAAAATAGTAATGATATACATACAAATACGTACATACCAGTGGAAGCAAGAAAATTCTTCCAATTGCGTAGCCTGGACCATATTCTTGAACATATGAAACCAACATTATTACAGAGTGTATCTTCTTCAGGTGTCTATGGATTATCAAGGATAATTATTAACAACTTAATATTATTTACTTAGTCTTTGTATTTATCTTGTAGTTGGTTAGTTTCATCTCAAATGTACTCCGCATTTAGGTAGCGTACGTTTCTCACATGCCTAACCTTGTGCTAACTACCTGATGTATATAATGCTGTGAAATGATCAATGGAATGTATCTTCTCCTAAAGGTTTCCATATGGATTAGTTATAATAGTCCAGTCATTGATGGGATTATCAAGAATGTTTCGATCCAAAATACTCATAATTTGGATTTGTCCAAGAGGTTCTTCTCATCCCTAATGCATAATGACCTTTCTAACACCTTTTTCTTATGTAAAAACAATTAAGCATTACAATCAATGGGATGAGAAAGAAGATAAAATATAAGGATGCAAATCAGTACCATCCTCCATAGCCACCGTACCATCTGTGATTGATAAGGGGCTTCCGGCATTATCCAGGGTCACAGCTCACAAGAAGAGATAGCCAGCCAGTATAAATTGAGTTGGAAAAAAAATCCATCCTTATGCTAAAAATCCAGTCTTTGCGCTAAATTTTGAATTGCGTTCAATTCCCCGAAGCTAAAGTAGAAGAAGGACATCCTTAATCGTTCTCTTGTAATTTCGGATTCGTAGCGAGGATTTCGCCGGACAAAATTTGATCTTCACGGTAAAAAGATAAAAGGGTCCTGTACATTTTCTTTTTGTAGGTATTGATCTTTCAGGGTCAAAAGATATGAAGTCTTGTAATTTATTTCAGTCCTTATGGGTAGTTTCGTCATGGGTAGTTTCGTCATTTCGTACCATACCTAGCTAGATACCCCCAATGACTTCATCTCTGCAGTCGCAAGTACAGATTTGTCAGTCGTAACACGCCTGACGGTTTCCAAATTCGATGGTGTTGCTTCATCCACATCCATCTTGTACCCTCTTATTGGTTGTTGATTGATCTTTAGGTGTAGTATACTTTCTAATTTGATGATTTATTGTTGAGTTCAAAGTTTTGCTGATGCACCCTGTGAAATTTTTGCCAGGACAACTACTCACTTGTAGGTATAATAATAGTTGATGCTCTTTACATAATCCTGGGATGAATCTGCTAGATCCATATTTAACGAGAAATCCAGAGCCTAGAGGTGTCATTCAGTGGCAGCTGAAGATGGAAGATCTGAAATTTTGACTCTTCTATTGCTTTTAGTGTGCACTAATTGGTTATTGTACATGACCAATACAAAATTATACAATCATTTACATAAGTTACAGAAGATTTCAACGATTAGCAATGGCAACAAGCCACGCTCATTGCCACGGAACATCATCCCGGGATTTAGTGGTTCAAAACTCTTGCTATAGATATACATGATGCGTATTTATGTTTCAGGATGTGTTGTTTGGCTTCTTCTTACGTCAATCAACCAGCTAGATGCTTCGAGAGAGAGAGAAAAAGCGTACGGTATGCTAATTTTTTGGAATGACAGCCCCTTCTTAATCTTTTGGAACTGTAATACTTTGTATCTCAGATGTGTCAGGAGAGAAGAGAAAAAAAAGAATCATGATCAGGAAATGACGTTATGTATTTATGTGATGTATGGGCTTCGTTTGACACAGATTAACTTAGAGGGGTTTGGATGGCATTGGAGGACCCGTTTATCTGGGCACTGGATGTGTCTTTAACAGAAATGCTTTATATGGCAGTGTCGCTATGAGCCTCCCCACAAACCTAAGAATTAAAAACCTGGTCTTGTTGTGGTGGTTCAAGAAAGAAGACATCTAAATCAAGTAAGAAGGGATCCTGACCAGACGAGGTACAGTACACATGTTGATCCCACTGTGCCAATATAAAGTATGAATGATATTGAGTAGGGAGTTAAAGGTACATAATTGTAACCATATAGTGAACTTGTATAGACGAATAATACTCCGTACCAGCTTCTGCCATAAATATCTCTGTGATCAAGTTTAATTGCTGTTTGCTATTTCTACCACATGATTGTTCTATCTGCAAAGTATTCGGGCATGAAACTCTAAAACACCAGATGACAAACCTGATCAGGAAAAGTTATTTTGATGTGGCCATATAAATAAAGCATTTGTTATCTAATTATGACTCTTTGTATTGAATTTCCCTGAGCAGGTGCTGCTGGTTTGGACAATGAGAAGTCACTGCCCAGTCTGCATTTTTTGTTGAGAATGGCTGTGTTCCTTGGTCTGTCATGCCAGAGACTCTTCTCAAAGAGGCAGTTCGATCACCAACCTGTTTGGTCACAATGACCTTTTGGGACTTTTCTCAAATCAGCTCAAAAAGTGAAAAACAAGAATTTATCAGTAACTTGTAAATGTCGGCATATAAAAAGCCTTTTTGCTTCATCTAGCTTGTATATTTGGTAATGAGAAGTAACTATATCTAAATAACTTGAAATTTTTGTGTGTGAGGGATTGTATTTCCAGAAAAGGCTCACCGTGTTTTGGCATTCACAGAAGATATTTTGACAGGATTCAAAGTGCATACCCGTGGTTGGTGATCAATTTAATGGTTTCTCTACAGACCGGCCTTCAAGGGTTCGGCTCCTATTAACCTTCAGAACCAGGTGCTTGGATGGGCTTTGGGTTCTGTAAATTATTTTCAGTAGGCATTGTCCTATTTGGCATGGTTATGAAAGAAGATTGGAATGGTTGGGGTGATTTGCATCATACGATGTTTAAAATTCCAAGCAACTGCTACATTTTGGGTGCTTAACTATGGACTTGTACTCATTACTAAATTAGCTTGATCTCGTTTGGAACGATGTTGCCTGTGCACGGAGTAAAGAAGCTTGATCGATGTTGCCAAACTGGGTAGTCGTATTGGACGTTTACAAGAAGATCGAGTTGGTAGATAACTCAAACTTTAGGTGTACTTTGAGCATCATATTTAGCATTCTTATGCGCTATTTCCTTTCCTATATGCAACTCCCTATACAGAAACAGGTGAATTTTCCTCATAGGTGCATTGCTACAGCTATCATGGTGAACCACCACTTTAACCAACATGAACTATGTATTTACATATATGGTTGGCCAAAGATTTATTTCACCTGGGCATATGGGAGATGGAACTATTGAATCCACAGGCAAGAATCCTTCAGACACTGTAGGTAGTCTGGGATTAGCTGCCCCAAGAACATGTACTCCCCTGATTTTCTGAGGTTAAGCATCTGTTTCTAATATCACCAATGGAGGAGATTGGTACATGGTTTTAGGGCTCTCAAAGTGTTTTCTATCTGAGGCTACTGCTTTAATCAATGCATGTGATTCATTTTTGTTGTGGGCATAGAGGTTTTAAGAAGTCTGAGAGCACATTACTGTGAGATCATGATTCCTTGAAGCCTCATTCATATATTGATCTAAAGATGGTGGAAGTAAGGCATTAGTTTTCAAACTTTTCTAAATGTCTTTCACTTTGGACTTTTGCAGACTGTTTCTGTTGTTACGGTCAGTTCATTTTAGGTGCATTTTTTTTAAAAGAATAAAGGATTTGGAGGTACAACCCTTTAGAACAGATTCTGTTCAAGTAAGGTGCATGTTTAATAAGCTGGAAATACTTTTTTTTAAAACTGGATCTAAGATTCAAATGATGCTGTCCATTGACAGCTAGTTCATATAGAAAAGCACTGTGGTGAATATTGTTGCTTACTCTTCAGTTCTACATTCAATGGTTGAAGGTCAATAATTTCGCTTTTCACTCTTTTTCTAGTTGAATTATGGTATTTATAAAGTGCCTTATATTGTTTATCTTTATGTTGCCAGGTTGCTGGGATGATTACATTTTTCTTCACATGGACATGGAAGTCTTAAGAAGTCCAGGACAAAATACACTTGGTTCTTGACTCCTTGGATTCTCAAATTTGACTTGAAGACGGATAGAAGTAAGAAAAGCTTTTTTTTTCTTCAAGTGTTTGGAATCTTTTTATCAATAAAAAAAAAAATCAAACCCACCTAATTAGTTTGCAACCCATTTTGAACGTTCTTCTTATTACTCTACAACAATAATAACATCATCCCATAGCCTCAAAACTAATTCATATTAAATGAACTTTAGGTTCATGGTAAAAGCACTCAAAAAGATTGATTGGAAATATTTCTGTGTTGCTCTTTCCAACTTAGAGATAACAAAAGAACAAGATTAGTCGGACCGGATGGTCCAGTCCTTGTCTGTAATCGGTTTAGACAAGTCCGGTGTTTGTTTAAAAAAATTGAAAATTTTTGGACTAGATAATTTGGTTAGAACCGATCCAAAGTCCAGTCCAAATAATTACTCCATATTAAATAGTGGAACAAGATTACTTTGTATGTTAGTAAGATACACATAGTATGTATTTGTATAAAAATAACTTCATCCGTCCTAGTATATTTATCCAATTTGACTTTTACAAGTCAAATTGGAGAAACTTTAATTACGAATTATTCTTAATTTATATTGCATATTAGTACAATAAAATAAAATGTTTAAAGTTCTCAGCAAGATAAATCTTATGGAATAACTTTTGTACTAATATGTATTAGCATTTTTATTTAATTGAAGTCTAAAACTCATCTAAATTGACACAAAAAGTCAAACTGAACGAATCCGTTGACAGAGGTAGTCAAACTGGACGAATACACCAAAACAGAAGTAGTACATTCTAAAGAACACTTCCTGCATTCCAATTTAATATTCTTTGAGGAGAACAAAAAGGTTAAACACAAAAGGTTTAATTAATTTGGGAAAATCAATATAAGAAATAAGATTGATTAATTTGACCCCATTTGACATATTGTCTTCCTACATGTTACACACGGCATAGTGTTCTGTAACATATGTGAAGACAATGAGATCAAAAGTGGGGTTAAGAGTGGGATTATTATAGTTAGTTTTTCTATATTTATATACGGAATATTATTAAGAGTTGAGAGACTAATCCGAGACCAATCTAGGGAGGAGTAGTTC
Organism: Cuscuta campestris; assembly: GCA_900332095.2. Lineage (NCBI taxonomy): Eukaryota > Viridiplantae > Streptophyta > Magnoliopsida > Solanales > Convolvulaceae > Cuscuta > Cuscuta campestris. The sequence goes on from OOIL02001273.1 coordinate 79,409, forward strand.
TTTCTTATTAGAAGCCTTACTTCTTTACTTCGAGCTAACTAGTTTAGTAGGACCTAATCGACCAGTCACCACCACCACTTCTGTCCAAATACGGGTCCAACCAATCGCGGTCTTTTTTTCTTTTCTTCCGTTTAAACACATCGGAATACCCCCATTCACTTCTCTCCCGTTAAACCCTAGCTAGCTAGCATCCCAGAAGCATCATCACCTACCACAAATGGTTCGCTTGCAGTCTGTGTTGGGGAAGAGAAAACGAGGCTCTGAAAGGAAGCGGCTGAAGAGAGCTAGGTAACCAAGAGTATTTTTCAGTTTCTCGCATTCAAAAATATGGGTTTTTGTTGGACTTTACTTAACATTGTTATGGTCCTTATGTGAACAGGTTGGAAGAAAGAGATGGAGTTTTGGTGGAAAATACTGCACAAGAATCACTAGTAGTGGAGGAGAGAGATGATATCATGGTGGGAGATGGGGTACATGGCTCACTTGAGAAGGATTTAGTGTAAGTCTTTGTGTTTTGTGTTCTTAATGTGTTTTGGGTTGCACATGGCCATTTTTTATAGTAAATTTTTACCATTAGGGTATAATGAATCTAGGCTAGACTAGTGTAATTCTTTCTCTTTTTTTGTTGCTTTCTAGTATAGAAAATGTAAAATACTATCAGCATAAATAATTTACTTCTTAGCCATAATTAGTTAATTAATGATCCCGATAATTTCATGTTACATTTATGGCGTTTGAAAAGTCAATCTCCAAATAACACCATATAAAACTTCCAAATGCACACCCAAAGTGAAAAAATGAAAAGTTATACCTCATCTACTGGACAACTTCACATACTTCATCATCTTCTAATGGTAACAACTTCACACACTTCATCATCTACCTTAAGCTATGACGGTGATAGATTTTAAATATGATACATAAAAGTCCTTTTTTGGTGCAAGTATAAAATCTCTTGTAGAATGCATGTGTATATTTTAGAACTAAAATAATTGTGCTTTTGTGCTTGATGATATAGGGGTGAGGAGAGGGACAAGAAGATTCAGGAACTAGAATCTAAATACCCAAGAATCTCAAGAGAACATATCATTTGGTTTTATGAGCGCAAAGACAAGATATGGTTGAAACAACCAAATAATCAAGTCAAACTATCTCTTGGTGTTCTATGGGTATTAAGAAGTATCTTTGGGATGGCTTACCGCACTATATGCATTGATAGGGGGGTTCATACCAATATATGCAATGTGAAGATTGTGAACGATCGGGTTGTGTATCTTGAAAACCACTTCAAAGAACCCGGTAAACTCCTTTGGTCCCCTTTGTTTTCACTTTTTGGTTATGTTTCTTTCTTTGCTTTTGTTTCTTTCTTAAAATTGGAATTTTCTTTGTGCATGTTTAGAAAGCTTTGAAGAGGTGAAAACATGTATCAATGATGTGAAAGATCTTGTGATGTTGATTCTTGATGTTGTTGAAAAAAAAGTCAAGAAAGCTCCCATGAGCATAAAGAAGTTTGTTGAGCTTTGCAATGACGTCTTGTTTGATAAGAAGCTTGCCAAAGAACTTAGAGATCTTGACAAGTTAAGGTATAATATTATTTATAGATAGATTTGTAGAAATTTTAATCATAAAATATTGTTTTATATATTCTGTTTTTTATAGGAAAATCTCATACTACATCTTCAAGAATCCATTGGTCTATAATCGCAATGATGAGTTCTTGTTCCTATTTAAGATTTGGAACTTGATCACCATGGATGAGGCTGGTTTCCTAAGTAAGGTTGAATTGTCCGGGCAATTTGATAAGTATGTGGAGAGGATTCAAGCCAAGGACAAGGAATTAGACCACAACAGATGCTATAAGGGTTTACCACAAAAAAAATCCTTCAAAGGTGGAAAAAAGAAGGGAGGAAAGAGTGGTGCAAGTAAGGCTGTTAATACCATTTTTGAACGTCCAGAAAACTGCATTCGTTTGATGTTGAATATCATTCGCCACTTCCAAGGTGTGGCACAAGAACTTCAAAGGGGTGTTCGTGGTCAGTACAATTTGGATCAAATACTCCATGAAGCTGTTGATCGCTACTATATGGATGTTATTCCTATAGTTTGGTACCAAATGACCAAGGCACTGTGGAAAGACGATGATAGAGAGGAGAAGACACATGAAAAAATTTCAAATGGCTTTTATCTTCATGGTTACAGGTTAAATAAATATTTTACTTTTTTTTAAATATATATAGAGAGAAAGCCCTTAGGGAAAGTGTGAAACAAAACTTTTGAACCCATAAAAATGCAAAAGCCCAAAGCATCAAGAAAAAAACGAATACCCATTCTGCCAGAAACACAGAATCCTTAACATAATATCATTCCAAGGTTTATCTATTTGGAATTAGTCCCAAGAGAGTGGAATCAAAGCCTTGCTTGACGTACCCTAAGAAACTTGTTGAGGATGTTGGATGCATACAATTGCATCCATTCCAACCTCATGATTTTTGCACCTGTTGATCTGCTTTCATGTCTAAAACAATTTCTATGCTCAGAATGTTGCCAAACTATTCTTCACTGGCCCAACCACATGGACCTTTAGAGTTCCTTGAATAGTTATGTCCATTGTTGCTTTATTATTAGGACAAAAGTTTTTGAACATCCACAAAAGATCCATGTTAATTTACTTTTACTTTATCTGGTAATGCCAATTTGTTGTTTTTATATCATACTATTTCCTTGTATTTCAGCACCCTTCAATATGCATTGGAGAAGGAGCCCAAAATCCTAGAGATCTTCAACGAAATCATCGATAGGTCACTCCTCCCCCTCTAGTGGGTTATAGGTAAAAGAAAAGTGGTCTAGCTTTAAATGTTTTATGCAATTTAATGGTTTGCATGGTTTTTTATTGAACTATTTGTCTGTGGTTGCAGATTCTTCAAGATGTGATGAAGCAATCCCAAGATTCTAGGGATTTTGGATGAAATTGTTGACTCGCAAGCAATTCTGATTGCAGTGGATTGTTCTCTTTTTTGCTCTGGCAAAACAATTCTCTCTTCTTTCTTTAGTTAGCGAGAAATATATACTCGTTGAGATCAGAATCGACTATTATTGGCCATCCAACAATAGAGATATTGAAGTCCGTTAACAAGCCATGTATAGCTAATTATGCCAAATTTTAGCTTATCCAAATCTGTGATGTGTGTTGTTTAAGGATCCTACATACTACTGCTACCTGCTTTTATTGTCCAATCCTCGATGATATATTTTGCATCATGTAATCTTCTTGTCTTACTCTATCATTCCGCTATTTCTTTGTCAAATGATCACAATTTACAAAAGTTGGAGAAGGTTTTTTTAAAGTAATAACACGATATTCAAAATCATTCCATTGGGATCTTTTACTTATATTTTCTAAATTTTCAAGACCCCAGGGACTCTTCCCGGGCTTGTTGAAGAATTTTTTTCAAATTCTGTCATTTCCTCTTATTCATATGGAGTACGGAGTCCTAAATAACATGCTAATGAACCCTTCTCTTTTTTTTTGTCATTAAACATTTAAACTAAGGGTGTAAACAGATATTAATTGGACTGGATGTCCCATTACTAAATCTGTATCAGTTTATTTTTGTCGGGTACCAAATTCGGATACGGATCTTGACGGATACTGAAAATCAAAACCATATCCACATCCGTCGGATATCGAATATATCCGTATCTTTTTCTAATTTTTAAAATCAAATTAAACAATATTTTAATTTTAAATTAGATTAAAGTCAAACCATGATTAAATTAACTATAATTTGTTATGGAATAATTATTTTCTTTGCTTTTATGATTTATGATATTCTACGATAATTTCATAAGATAAAAAGATATACACAGCACACATATATGTCTGCACATATTTTTATGTGTCTACACATTTATTTTGTATATAAAAATTTCTTATACTTTGAAATATCAATAGAGAAACAAAATATAAACATAAAAAAATTAGGAAAAACTATATACTACCTCCGTCCCAGAGTATTTGTCCACTTTCATTTTTACACACCATCCAATCCACTTCTTTAATCCATTTTATCTTGTAATTTGTATATTAAAAAATTATAGAAGTTATATATTAATAATCTATATGTTAAGATAAATCAAACAAGATCACACATGAATATATTTAGGCTTACACACTGAGAGAATTTGATGAGTCAAAGTGCTTAGATAAACAGTTTCAAAAGTCAAAAGTGGATAAAAACTGGGGGACGGAGGGAGTATAACGTATCGGATATTCGAATAAACGATTATTTAAACGGATGCATATTCAGATCGGGTTTTAAACAGATTGGATATACGTTTACCAAATCCGTATTCGTTTAGTAATCGGATACGGATAAGATCTGTTTAAAACGGATGTGGATATTTCCTCTTTAAACGAATACGGATGCGGATGGTAATCGGATTTTCGACTATCCGTTGACAGCCCTAATGTGAACCTCACATCAAGTTTGTCATGTCCCTCGTAACAATAACGATTGGTTGAAATTATTGTTTTTTCTTAGGAGTACAAAATAAGAGTTGACATTATTATTTTTGCCTCCTCTTCAACTAACTTGGTTACTTTTGATCTGGTTTGAACCTCACATCAAGTTTGTCATGTCCCTCGTAACAATAACGATTGGTTGAAATTATTGTTTTTTCTTAGGAGTACAAAATAAGAGTTGACATTATTATTTTTGCCTCCTCTTCAACTAACTTGGTTACTTTTGATCTGGTTTGATCTCATCTACGGAGTAAGTTTTTTATCTCATACTTCTTCCGTTCCAAATTATAATGTATGTTCACTATTCACAGGGTCAAACTTCATTTATTTTCTTTCTATTTTCGTTAGCAATTTGGTAAAATAAAGTACTGTTTTAATGTAGTATTTTGATATGTAATTTTTATTTTTTTAATTCTATACCATTTGTCATATAAAATGATTTGAAAATAATTTTAGTCAAACATCGTAAACCGAAACATGCATTATAAAATGGGACGGAGGGAGTATGATTCAAATTAAAGTAAAGTTAAGATTGAATTGCAATACTTTTAATATCTTTTAGCAATATTTACTCATATCTTAAATTATTCTTAATAAAATGACTATTCTTATAATTACTGCATCCGTCCAAAACAAAAGTCAACTATTTCATTTTTGTCAAGTTGTGTAACACTTTAAGTATTAATTAATACGGAATATACTTTAAAGAGTAAATTCTCAAGATGGAACTCAATAACAATGTGTTTTCTCATATTAGTCTCCAAAATGAACAAATTATCAAGATGTTACTCATTAGTTGAAAATAATGTTCAGTCCTCCCGACTAACAGCAACCAAAAGAGGATTAAAGTTAACTTGATTTCCTAAACGACGTTAAAACTTTTACTCTGTACTTATTTTGAAACTATGAGAGCAGATAAATTATGTTAATTAAATATATTATTTACATGATATTTTTAAAATAATTTTAAACAATCTGAAATGTTTACTTTCAAATTTATTAAATTATATTTATAGTTCTATTTATTATATTCTCTTCCTATAAAAATTAAATTATTTTTCCATATTCAATGAGTTTTTATTGCAAAAATGTACCAACTATTTTTCCATATTTTATGAGTTTTAACATTGTTTTGACGCTGGTTTGACAATGTTAGTCGGGAAATTAAAATGAGCATTATTCTCAATTAATGATTACTATCTTGATATTTAGTTAATCTCTAGGACGAATTTAGAAAAACAAAAAATTTATTGAATACCATTTTGAGAATTTTTTTTAGTTTAAAATAAATAAATGTTACACAATGTCTAACTCCATTCTCGACTCACGTATTTGTATACCTTGAATTTTTGAAGTCAAATTGAATAAATTTTGATTTTAAATACCTTAAAATCTGTGTTACATATTGATAGGTATGGCCGAGTGAATGACTTAGGGGTGTATTGAATTTGGATTTGAAAAGATTTTTTTAGATTTTTAAAATCTGAGTGTATTCAATTTGGATTTTCAAAAGTCTTTAAAAATCTTGAAGTATTCAACTTGGATTTTCAAGATTCTTTAAAAAATTTTAAGTATTCAAAAGTTTATGAATTTTAATACTCTGTGGATTTTGTTAGAATTCCTCTCCAAAAATGCTTAACATTTCACTCAGTGAAAATCTCTTCTCGCAACCCTAGATTTCAATGGACTTCCATCCCTTAGTGGTTTCCGTAGGCGTAGAAGTGGATTCCGAGCTAGTCTTCACTAGAGCTGGCAAATCAGTCGGTTAGGTCAGGTTCAGGTTCGGTCACTTCAAGTTCAGGTTATTTTGGGTTCGGATTAATTCGGGTTCAAGTTGAGAACTGTATATTTATGACCCAGTGTCATCGGGTTCGGGTCGACCCAACGGGTTATGAAGACTCTTCACGATCAATTTCATATGTCCTCTCTGAAAGCAAGAAGTAAATGCATACGGAGTATAATTTATACTACGTACCATATAAATTCCAACAGATTGAGCCCTTACTTGATGTAAATTGGAAGGCCAAGTGACGAATAAATCCTAAAAACTAGAGATACAAATTCAACAATGCAAAATATGGCGATAAAATCAAAACATTCTGCCTGAATTTGCCGATCCAATATGCCGCATGCTCCGGCCGAACGCCTCTCTTCTACGCTCTCCTTCTGTTTGAAAATTTGATCGGACAAAAGGCAAAGGATGGAGAGATCGAAATTTGAAAGAAGAAGAAAGGCCGTCAATTTCATTTGTCCTCCTCCTCCCCGCGTATATTATACTCCTAGATAGATCGGGGTGAGACCCAAATCTTATATGTCCCGCAAACGCACCAACAAAGATTTGAAATTGGAACCCTACTCCCATTAGATTTTTTGACATTGGATTTTCAAGTATTTATTCTCGATCAAGGTTAGCGGGCACCTATGGATCGCACGACCCTTTTGGAATCCCATTGAGAAATGCGTAAAAACACAAGAAACACCTATGGAGCGCCCAAATTCATTCTCGATTCAATGGATCATGATAACACATTGTAAGTACTACTCCATGTCATGACTCATGATTCGAGAGTGATTAAGTGAAGTAAAGATAAACATGCCCTGATAACAGTTCAGTTCTCATATGCACCAGGCGACCATGAATTTGGGCTTAAGAGACATCTTGGAATCCTTTTTGGGACAGTACATAAAACATCCCTGTCCAAACTAGCACCATAATTGGCACCCCATAGTCTGCGATTATGCCTCTAGGGCAGCCTGTATAATGAATGAATCAGGCATCAAGTAATTTCAACAGCGCACAATCTTGTAAATGGAAAATCCTTTAGATTAATCTTTGTATGTACTTACCAGTTCCATACCTACACGACCTTGCATTTCGGCCTCTTGATCTGGTTAAGAGCAGACCAAATGACAGCCAACGCAAACATCCCATTGGAAAAGGAGGCATGTCACCAGCTGTTTTGTACTCAGTCCGTTTGAAAAAAACACTAATAACTCCATTTTTGGAGCATCCCACAAAACACTTCTATCCCAAGTAAAACGTCTAAAATACCCCCAAAATAATTTCTACCCACAATAAAGGACAAATGGGGTGTATTTTAGACATTTTAGGTAGGGGTAAAAGTGTTTTGCCGGATGCGCAAAAAATGGAACTATTTTTTCAAACAGATGGAATAGAACTATTGGTGTAGTTTTTAAATTATAAGTTGTAATTTTATTTCTATAACAATTTGTAAATAAAATCAATTTAAAAGAGATAGAGTTTTGCACGTTGTTTGAAAAAGGACAATAATTTAGGAGCAGAGGGAGTATAAAACTTTTAGAAAGCAGCTTTCCAAAAGAGTCTAAACCTGGACAAGTAATGATATGTTAATATATGCATGGATCACACACACACACACACACATATTCAATCATATATAAAAGAGGATCTTTAAGAAAGTGTGGAGAATGCTAGCACAAGCCATCCAGATCATACAAGGAACAGATCATGGCCCAAATCTGGTCTTTGTTTGGCAAAGCTAAACATGAATGTATACATGATAACAGTAAGCTCCGCCACTCCTACTAATATCAACAGAAGCTGCCCTTCGATGGAGTGAATAATGCCACAAATTGCAGTTGAAGCTAACATCTGAACAGCTGTAAGAAGTCCATCTACGAGATATCCAGAACTTTCTAGTTAATGAATATACACATTAACCACATTCCTAAGGGTAAAATATTCTCTATCCACAATGCAGTTAACCATCTACGACAGAAAACATGCGGAGTCATCCTATCAATGTTAAAGTTATGACTTTGAGTATTTTTAAATCCTTAACAAAGCCACTGCAATAGAGAGATATTCCAATACATGGCACTCCCTCAATCACACAAGGTCTTTTTTCAATTATTTTTTCCAAACAAAAAAAAACAGTTATTGAGTGCATACAAGTTATACTCCATTACTCCCTAGTCCCTCCGTCCATTAATTTATTTCCCACTTTCCTTTTTGAGCCATCCATAAACTTCTTTTTTGTTTCCTATTTTGTCAAATAACTTTTAATGAATATGTAATTCATCCACACTTTTCATCTACACTAAATTTTACTTTATTCCATCATTTTAAGGGCACACATGGAAAATCTTTACATTTTTTAACTTTTTTTAATCTTTGTGCCAAGTTGAAACAAGAAAGAAAGTGCTGAACAGAGGAAGTATCTGAAAAATTCAGTCAAATCAACAACAAAAAAGTTGGAGTCATGATTTATGAGTGTGTGACCGTTTTATCTTACCAAGATGACTGGAATTGCTGATGCAAAGAATATGCATGTAGTGGGAGCCAAGATCCTGATAATAGATATTCCAATTATGTCAGTAATACACCCTACTCTTACAAAAGGCTTTTAATATTGCAAGTTGAAGAATTTAACTTTTTTTGGTGCAGTAGATGAGTTGGAGAGTGCGTATACAGAATATACCTGAAGCCAGCACTGAAATCACCAGTCCACTCTTGCTTGTAACACAGCAGCATCCCATGGAAGTCGTTCTTAATTCCACACAAAAGCAGAGAGGTCTCCTCCAAGTGATTACCCCTCACAAAATTCTTCTTCTGCTTCTCAATTTGGAGGAAAAAGATTGGATATTTCACCCAACCCAAAATCACAACTCATGGGCACATCATTTGAAAGTACCTCTGGTTTTTTTTATATTCTCTCATTTAAATAACATTGCAACAAAAAAGACCTCAACTTTAACACAAAAACGTGAAATCGAGATCACATCAGCATTCTTTTTATAATAAAAAAACTTAGACCAAGTTAAGAATGTTATATGTGTTTGGGTTAGGTCCATTATGATCTGGAGGACACACCGGTCAATAAGTTAGATTAAACCAACATTATCATATCAACAAGACATTCGTGTGACTATGCTCATAAATTGATTCATACGACACAAGTAAAGCAAGCATCGAGATAAATAATGAAAACTATTATCGTCACATCATAAAGAGACTTTCAGCATTCTAACACTACCATGCTTAAGTTAAAATTACCTTCTCACAAGCACCAACAATGATTCTATGCTTCACATGGCATTCAAAGACGACAAACCTTTGAGTGCATACATAGAAAACTAACAATAATTTAACGTGATTCGTTTGCTACTAGATGGGAACAGTGCATACTTAATTGCAATTAAGCAATGGTTTGGTAGATCACTAATAGAGAGACCAATCACACTTTTATCCTCTTGTTAGGCCTTCTCTCCTTGCAAGGCCGCAAGACAGGATAGGCCCCTGCTTGGAGCTCTCTCTCCGATGCCACCACCTCCATAGCAGGAAAGGCTTCAGATTCTGACTTGCCTTGGTCGCCACTAGTACCCTTATAAACAGCAACATTCCTATGACAATCAAATTAAAAAGAAGAAAGAAAGAAATCAGAACATAATCCACAATTGAGACGGAACAGTAATACGGAGTAGCAATGAAGAAGAAGAGGAGAGGGGAAACATGCATGACAAAAGCATGCCAAAGTTGGTGATAGAGACTGGGAGCAATAAGCTTCCTTCTTGATTTAACAGTCACACATCCAGTAGCCTTCGGCCGATATGAGTTCGCTTTCTTGAGAGAGCCTTTTTTGTAAGCCCTCCGAAAATCTATAACAAATTCATTGCAACGATAACCTCCATAATTCTCCCATCCATCTTTCTCATTCTTCTTCATTCTTGATTCTTCTTCTTCCTCCTCTTCCTCTTCTCCTTCCTCAAAGAGGTTGTCTGTCACTTCTTTTTCTTTGCTGTCATCATCATACACTTCTTTTTCTTCACTGTCATCATCATCCACTTCCTTTTCTTCACTGTCATCATCATCGTCATCCTCATCGCTACTGCTGCTGCTGCTTTCCTCCTCTTCCTCGTCGCTGCATACCCGATACAGAGTGTTGTCTCTCCAAAGCAAACACAACTTGCCATCACGCAAATGAAGCAAGAGAGGGGTATAAATTTTAAAACTTGGTTTAGGTAGGAGCCTCTCAAAGGCCAAGTTAATGCAAAAATATCTGCCTTTAACAAGATCAAGTCCAATCAAGAAGTTTCCTCTCAAATCCCAATTGAGCCAAAGACAATGGTCTCCAACCACAACCCCAGGATGTCGTGTACTGCTACCAAGTGCAGATTTAACAAATCGCAGATGATCACAGCGCTCCCAAGAACAAGAAGCTGGCTTATAGGCATAAAAGTGTGTACATGCCATTGAAGCAAATAATAACTTACCCCCACCTTCCCATGCCGCACATACACTTAACTCATCCATAAGATGAGAATCCTCAGGAGGGTTCGCAACAGCAACCCAGCGCCTTTTCTCTGAATTAAACACCTCCATAAATATTAAGCTTGCCTCCTTCTTAGCCTTATCCGTGTTCTTAAAATTAAAGTTAGAAGCACCGCCTGCGACATACATAAGCTGTCCCAACACAAGTAGCTTACTACCAGACCTAGACTGTTTCAGCCGCGAGTGTAACTTCCACTTACACTCTTGTTCAGCTGGACTCCAGTAATCCACTCGATTGGTGCACATACGGAACCGCTCCCATCGAGGGTCAGAGTCCTTAATCTTCTTGGAGTACTCCTCTATCTTCCGCTTCTTCTGCTCCGTGTAATGATTTCCACCCACACGAAACAAACAATCTTTCCAGCAACCAATTGTGGAACCAAAACGAACACCACTGAGTGTTGCAAGTGGTTTGGCGATTGATGAGTCATCGTCGAGCTTGACCTCGTAGTATGCATCCAAGTCGAAAATAGCACCGAAATCATAACCACAATCATCCTCAGAATCATAACCACCTTCTAGGGCTTCCACGGGACTAAATGAACTGTCAAAACCATACCAACTCAAACCATCGAATCCTGACGACGGCTTCATCAGCTGAACTCCGAACACCACGCACTGCTTCGATTCCGCCATCGTCTATTCTCCTCTTCTTCTTCTATGCTTGTGATGAGATGAGGCAATTTTTTTTTTTTTTTTTTTAATCCTTGCATCTTACGAGTATATAAATGAACAGATTTGCCCCTTAACACATGCGGAGTATAGACCGCCAAGGGTTCTGGTAGTAACCCTACGACCAGCCCATTTCTGTTCTTTCATGTTTTTATGTGGGCGAACCAATAACAATTCATAATACTAGGTGTGTAGAGAAAACAACACCAAGTGGATTATCTTGTTGGGCCACCATATTTGTCAATCGGCCCAATTGTATTCTGTATCCTTAATTGTAGGTCATAGAAACGTTTTGTGTCTTTGAACATGGGAAATTGGGAAAACGCCTGCTCCCACCTCCCCGCGTATATTATACTCCTAGATAGATCGGGTGGGACCCAAATCTTATATGTCCCACAAACGCACCAACAAAGAATTGAAATTGGAACCCTACTCCCATTAAATTTTTTGACATTGGATTTTCAAGTATTTATTCTCGACCAAGGTTAGCGGGCACCTATGGATCGCACGACCCTTTTGGAATCCCATTGAGAAATGCGTAAAAACACAAGAAACTAACCGGAGAATGCAACTAACACATCCTCACCGCACCTCAGTAGTTTGCCCTTCTTCTCCATTCAAAATTAATCTACAGCCAGTCTTAAATGTATAAACATTCTTTCATCATGGCTCTATGCCAATACCAAGAATCTTCTACACCAGCGTGTCTAAGGCTATGTGTTATGCAGTGTGAGGAGGGGTTTGATCACCCTCCATCCAGCCCCTCCCCCGTTGCACTTCAGCCGTGAAGGGGTGTTCCCCCCATTTCAAGTGATGGCCATCACTTCGTTGCTTCATCTTCTTCCCCAACTATTAATATTATAATTATATATTTCAACCAATCAAAATATAATACATATTCACATCTCCTCACTTCTGGTTACACTAAGGAGAAAGAAAGGAAATAGATCAGAGAGCACAAAACAGAAAAGAGTGAGGGGGGATAGCCAAGAAAGAGAGCACAATAGTAAAAGTACAATGATAATATTAAACAAAATTTTTGAATCGTGTTAGCAGCTTGATAATGCAGGATGTACGTCGTGTTAGCAGCTTGATAATACACAACCTTGTTATTTGTGCACCTCACTAAATGAATAAAATGATGTTGAAACATTGAAAAATAAACAATTAAATACATAAATAGTAAGTTTGTGTATTTTTTGACCGAAGTGTTTGTAACTCTAGCATTTCTCTTCATTATCCAAGTCAAAAATTGAAAAAAATACTCCCTCCGTCCTAAAATTAATTTCCCATTTGACTTTTCACGGTCTCCAATGTGACACTTTGACCATCAATATCTCAATTTTTATATAAATATATTTTATAAAAATTATATATTTCAAAACTATATTCCAAAATAAATCTAGTGCTAATAGATTTATACGAAAATTCAATGTATTTTTTTCTTAAGTTACAGTCAAAGTTTATAAAATTTGATTGCAAAAGTCAAACTGGGAAATTAATTTTAGGACGGAGAGAGTATCTATATGAAGTGACCGCTTGGCTGGGAAGGGTTACAAAGAAAAAAATTCTTGTCGAGGCGAGGCTTAAGAAAATATGTTTTGGCTTTGCAATTATCATTACGGTACTCAAAATGAAATAAAACCAAAGGGGTACTCAAAATGAAATAAAACCAAAACTTATGAAATCCGTGTATGAGATGATAAATCTTAAAAACTACTCTGTATATTAGCATGAGAATTTGAGTATGGAATTGATGAGATATTAATTCGATCACCAGGTCGCATTTTCCAAAATATTTTCTGGCGAATTATGTGGTCAATGAAACCTATTAGCGCTCTCATGATCGTGTTGAACTCTGGATACAAGAAATGATGTACTGATTCAAAGAGATGTATTGAAGAATTGTGGGGATAAGAATTTCATACACAAGTGCAAAAACGCATTGCTGCACTTGAATTAATACTCCGTATTACATTCTCATTAAACTTGTAAGCTAAAATTGTATCGCGTCCACGTACTATAACGCATCATCACCCAATCATTATCAAGACCTCTAGCATTTTTCACTTTGGTAAACCTTCACCATGTCTCATCATTTTCATCTCACATACTCTCCATTTACACTATGTTTAATTCAAGAAATTTGAAAGGGAAAAGAAAAGAAAATGAAGTGGAAAACCATTTTTCTTGTTTGGTTAGAGGAGAAAAGAAAGGAAATGTGAAAAGAAAAGAAAATGAAGAGGCAAAATGTACCAAGTGTAGGAAAAAGCAAATTCCTTCCATTTTGGTGAGGAAAATGAGAGAAAACCATTTTCATTTTTTTTCCTTTCAAAATCCTTGAGCCAAACATAATGTTAACGTTTTACAATAGACCTAACTGTATTTCACTTTTTAATTTCATTGAATTTTAGATTCTGGACAATAAAACTCATCAGGTTAGATACAGTGGTTATTGTGAGTAGACCTGGCAATCGGGTCAATCGGCTCGGTTCCAGTTCGGGTCTCTTTCGGATATATGTTATAATCGGTTCGGGTCGGTTCGGTTCGGGTCAGTTTGATTCCGGGTTTATTTCGGTTTGATTAGTTTTCAGTTTCGGTTCGGTTTCGGTTCGGGTTTGTATCGATTCGGGTTTGTATCGGTTCGGGTTTATATCGGTTCGGGTTTATATCGGTTCGGGTCTGTATCGGTTCGGGTTATATCGGTTCAGGTTTGTATCAATTCGGGTTGTATTGATTTGGGTTTATATAGATTTGAGTTTATATTGGTTTAAATTTATATTAGTTCAAGTATATAATGTAAACACATACATACTAATAAATGAATAAATCACATAATAAATTTAGTTAACTATAATTTTTATATACTTTCTATAAAAATACAAAAGTATTTTAACTTAAAATGCTAAGTAAAAGATTTGTATATGAAAGTAGTTACATGGTTTGCACCCATAATTTAAATACGGAGTATGTTTTTTTTAGAAACACATCAACATATGTAAAAATATATAGGCAATTCGTTTTCTCTAAATTCATTTGATAAATGAAATATTAATGAATTTGATCAATTTCGGGTCTAATCGGGTTCGGGTCTAATCGGTTCCGGGTTTAACCGGGTTCGGGTTTAACCGGGTTCGGGTTTAATCGGTTCGGGTTTAACTGGATTCGGGTCTGAATACATTCGGTTTGGGTTCGGTTCGGTTCGGTTCGGATCATTTCGGGTGTTTGGTTCTATTTCGGTTCTTCAGTTTTTGGGTCCAATCGGGTTCGGTTCCGGGTTATTCGGTTCGGGTTATCGGGTCCGGGTCAGTTTTGCCAGGTTTAATTGTGAGCAATGATTTTGTTGTTACCGTCAAACTACCAAGTGTTGTAGTCTCCTCTGTCGCCCCTAACTGTATAGTCGTAGTTTTCTTTAGCAAAATGAGGCTATATTTCACACTACTCTTTTATCTACTCCTTTTGTCTCAATTTAAATTGTCTTTTTTTATTTACGATATTTGACTAAATTATTTTCTATACAATTTATTTGAAAATTGAAACACAATTAAAAAATAAAATTTACGTATTTAAAATATGTATCAAATTCTCTACAAAACAAGGTATGACATGACTTTATTATTTTATCAAATGAGTAATGAAATGGAGAAACAAAGTTAATAAAATTTGAGCTCTCTGCTCGTTGACTTGCTTGCATGCCTGTATAAAAAATCCGATAAAAAATATGAAAAAAATGATTTTTTACTAATGTAGATTAAAGTTATGACGTGGAATAAGACAAATAAATTGTACCGGCGAAAAATGTATCCACTGTGAACACCGGAACCCATTCCTTTTTCATGTCAAATAGTTTTTTGAGCCAAGAATGATCTTCGAGGTCATATTTTTTAATTATTTCAGACCATTGCTCAATGAAGTGAGACTCTGACAATGACTTTCGAATGATTGCTTGCATTTCATTTTTAAATTCTTTACTTTTATTGCAAGCAGGAGGAAGTTTCTCCGGGAACTTCTTAAGAATATGCCAAATACAAAATCTATGTCGAACGGATGGAAAGACAACATGGATTGCGTTTGAAATGGCCTTATCTTGATCCGTAATAATGGAAATTGGCTCTTTCCCTTCCATAGCCTCAAGCCATGTACGAAATAATCACTCAAAAGTGTCTTGCTGCTCATCCATAACCAAAGCACAACCAAATAAAATATTTTTCTTATGATTATCAACACCAGTGAAGGGTGCTAGAGGCATCTCATACTTGTTGGTCCGATAGGTTGTGTCAAAGACTATGACATCTCCAAAAATTTTATAAGCCATCCTAGACCGGGCATCAACCCAAAAAAATTAGACATCTTCCCTTCATCATCGATTTGCATTCGATAAAAGAATCTAGGATCCAACTCCATTTGGCTTTCACAATACTCTAAAACTCCTTGGGCATCACCAACTTCTAAAATCTTAGACCGTACATCTCGCATGTGATTGTAACAATTCCGCTTGCTAAAACGCCCCTTCCCAAACAATGTCGCTACTTTTCCAATTGGTATGCCATGATCTTTAAATAACTCTATCACATGTTGCCCACTCTCCTCGACTGCTTGTCCTGTCGGTATGAAATGAGCCTTGTTAGGAGTCACCGCCGCATGATTATGTTCGGCCTCAAATGACAAGATAATCCACATTTGAAGTTTAGGATCAAACTTCAAACTAAGTGCGTGTTTGCACCCTACTCTTACGGTCGATGTTTTCCTTTTTTTCTTTTGATTGTCATCCGGAACTTTTTTCCGGACATCTTTAAAACCCGCAGCTCGGCACACCCATCTACGATATCCATCTCCTACACTGCTCCTCCTTCTTGTATAAAAACCATTACACGAACTATAGGTTTTGTAGAATTCCTCAAATTCCTCCACGGTTGCAAAAGTCATTCCAACCTTGGGAATGTTGTCATCATGCACTTCAGTTCTTACTTTTTTTGGCGTTGTGAACGACTCACAAAAACCAACGTTTGGAT
The DNA here is from genome assembly GCA_900332095.2 of Cuscuta campestris. NCBI lineage: Eukaryota > Viridiplantae > Streptophyta > Magnoliopsida > Solanales > Convolvulaceae > Cuscuta > Cuscuta campestris. The sequence goes on from OOIL02001273.1 coordinate 95,928, forward strand.
CGGAAGTGCTCATGTCAGACATTTGTAGCGGCATTAGCTCATCAACACACATCAACTCCATCACATGGATGTGATCGATCGGTGTCCTACAAGAACAAATTAAAAACATACTTTAGACATTTTTTCTAGAACTCAAAAATATGTAATCCAAGAACAAATTCAAATTCAACATTGAAGCATCCATAAACCAGAGAGAGCAAGAAATAAACATAATCGAATTTACTGTAAATTCGAATAATCTCATTTAATGTAAATTCGAACATGCATTATTTACTGTAAATACATTTTTTGTTGCACCAAAATGGGATTTTTTTTAGTTCTTGAAACTGCACAACACATGAATTCAACATTGGGGTTTTTCTGTCAAAAAATAAATAAATAAAAACAAATTCCACTAAATGGAAATTAAAAAAAATCAAACCAAGAACAAATTGAGCATTGGATGGTTCCCTCAACATTCTAGATGAATTGAACCTTGAATTAGAAACAGAGAGGG
>OOIL02001273.1:96688-114009 GCA_900332095.2 Cuscuta campestris
AATTGAACCTTGAATTAGAAACAGAGAGGGCTAGGGTTAAACAAATTTGGGCCATCTCGAAGCAAATTCAAAACGGAGGAGAGGGTGTGGGGAACTTACCTCGTCGGTCGGGAGAGATGTAAAGGCGCCGGGAGAGATGCAAATCCGCTGTCGCCGGTGGGGGAGTCGAATCGGCGCAAGACGAGAGAGAAACAGAGACGAGAGAAGACGAGAGAGAAAACGGATGGATGAGGCTCCGTTAATTTGTGGTGGAGTAGATCTAAAATCTGTTGATTTAATCTGAGCCATTGATTTAAAATATTAATACATCCAAGGGCTTAGATTTAATATGTCATCCAATGACATTTAGTCTTAATGTCAGCTGAACCCTGGCGGTTCTACTAAGGTGCAAAAAAAAAAGACTAAACTCCATTTTTGGTCCTTCAACTTTATCAGTTGTGCACGATTGGTCCTTCAAGTTTCAAAAGTTCATAAATAATCTTTCAACTTTATGAGTTCTACACCATTGGTCCTTCAAGTTTCAAAAGTCCATAAGTTGTCCTTCAGGTATACGTCAGTCCTCCTCCATATGAAGTCCCTTTGACAATAAATATTAAATGTTAAATGAAATACTAGTTTCATATAATACAAGTAAATTCCACTAGGTACGACTACTCCGTATTATATGGAGCTAGAATTTCATTTAGCTTTTAACATTTACTGTCAAAAAGACCTCATCTGGAGAGCTGACGTGTATTTGAAAGACTATTTATGTACTTTTAAAATTTGAAGGACCAATCGTGCATAACTCATAAAGTTGAAGGACTATTTATGGACTTTTAAAACTTGAAGGACCAATCGTGCACAATTGATAAAGTTGAAGGACCAATGGTGGAGTTTAGCCAAAAAAACAAAGTTCCCCAATACAGTATAAGTACCTCCAGACTGATTGGATACATCAAAGACATACATGTTATGATCTCAAGTCAACATGCCACACTAGAAATACGATATACGTAGTAAATAATAGGGAGTATAGTTTATAATCTAAGATAAGAAGGAGATGACTGCATTTGGTGAGGCTCTGGGATAAGAGAGTAAGGTCTGACCTATCTTGATAAAATCACTAACGTCTTCAACGCGAACCCCAATCACCATCTCTTCCAAGGCGGGTGCCCTCTTAAGAAGGTTTCGGGCCAGTGTCAGCAATGGCTCGCCCCCTAGTTTTGGATCTGCCATGCTATACAATTTAACTGTCTTCAAATGCAACAAGTCACAGCCCATATCACTCCTTCCAGGTAGGACCCAGTTCTCTTCAGCAATCTACAAACATGACAAATTTAAACCAACACCACCAGACAACCAAATCTTGGGTTAGTATACCCTATTTCCAATGCTTTCTATATCTATCTGTCTCATTTTCTTTTTCATGTCTTGTGGAACCAGTTGAATTGAGTCAACAACCCAATCAATGAATTACGGAGTATTAATGACCAAATAATATTCTTATCACCAATTAGTATGTTATTACATACTCTGTATTCCGTATTACAGAGTGTGTAACATTCTAGTCGGACATTTAGTTGGCTAAAATGGAAATAACTATAGCAGATTAAATTGTACTTATACCATTATATGAAGTAGTATATAGTGCTTGATTTTTTAAGATGATAGTGAGCAATAATTTTTAGGTATTAAATGTTCATATTTATTCTTAGATTAAAATTAGGTTGTCATGTAAATAAATCAATATATTTTAAATAACAAAAATTATACCCAGTATCAAATTAAATATTCCAAAATACTCCGTACTACTGTACTCCCAAATCATTGGACCAAAAACAAATTTTAATTTCTAGTCCCCTTTCCTTCTCCTCATCTTTATACCAAACAAGGTTTGAGCAGATCACCTAGAAAAGCTGACTAAAAAAGATATGAATACTCAATACTTACTTCTTTGGGGTCATAACGCTCTATGATCAATGTCTCAAGGTTGGGAGAAGATTCCAGAAGGCCTAAAATGGCAGAAATGTTTTCTTCATCATGGATAAACCTGTTTATTTTCAAACACCTTCGCATAGATTTCGGAAGCTGCCAAGGACCCAGCAACAACGCTGCTGCAAGAGCCTAGTGTACATGTTGCAAAACAAAAAAAAAACATATGGACTATACAGGGTAAGAAATCAGTGAAAATATTGGATAAAACAATAGAAGTTATGTACATTCATCTGTTTCTCACATTCCGAATCACTGATCTACCAGGCCATCATTAAAAGAGCCATCATAATTTCATTTGAATATACAAATGCTCAGCATGCAGCAGCAAAAGTTAAATGCCTTTTGGTGTTAGCAGACACAAAAAAACATTACACTTATTAGTGGAATAAATGCTGCCAACTCAGGATTAGCGATAGCCAGTAGCAGGGATATAACTAGGTAAATTAGACGTAAAAAATTGAGTAAAATCCATAATTGATCCTTTATAACAGGGGGGTTTCCATAATTAGTTCTCTATTATCAAATATTACCTCCGTAGTCCTTTTTTAAGGGTACCTTTTCACAAATGATTCTTTTTTATCTTCTGCTGTGTTGGTGTTAATTTAAAGGCTAAAAAGTATCAACATTATGTCTACTGGCGTGTTCTGATATTGGTTAAGCAGATAACACAAAAATAATGACTATGATTGTAGGCTGGGATTATGAGGAAAGACCATATCTGTAGACTATGGTTGTAGTAGAAAGCCAATGTAATTCACAAATATATTATCATTGTGAAATTACACTTTTAGCCCTCAAATTAACACCAACATGATAGATGATAAAAAAGAACTATTTGTGGAAAGATACTCATAAAAGAAGGACCGTAATATTTGATAATAGAGGACTAAATAGGGAAACCCCCATGTAATAAAGGACCAATTATAGAATTCGCTCTAAAAAATTCTAGAAAATATGGCTCGCAAAATTGCATCAGTATTGCTCGCAACCAATTCTGTTTGTAAGTTTTAACTCTTTCTTAGAAAAATAACAATCGTGTACCCATGGCACTCTTGATGGTATTATGGTAATAATATCTTTGATAATATAAATTGCAATTGACCATTGAAAATATACAAGAAAGCTTAAATTTCGTCTAGTGCTATTCTTAAAAGCCTCTGTGAAAGTATAGGTTTGATGCTGACATATACAAACTAACAAAAGGCAACCTATCTTCATACTCCCTTTGTCCCAAATATATTATTCCGTTTTCATTTTGGTCATTTTCATTGCCTCAATTCCTAAAATAAAAAAAAATATGGACCCAAATAAAGGCATGTCTCGCTTACTTACTAATACTGTAACCAAAAAATAGATTCAATAGCACTCAAAAAAAATGTAACCAAAATAGAGTTTTTCCCTAAACTTTTGGAAACAACCTCTTCCACTTGTGCAGAGAAAAAGTTTGACACATTGCCAAATTGACATGAGACAAGATGCAGATGTCGGAGCGATACCAAATCTGCAGTTTCTTGGACAAATGAACACATCCATTTTGAAAACAATGAAAAACAAGAATTGAATTGAAGGAGAGGAAAATCCATGTTTGCCAAATTTGGAGAAGTGTGCCTAAAATATCAGTTCACACTTCACCACAAAAGAATGCTAAAAGAGATTAAAAGATTGTTAAATACCTTAATGATATCACATCCCAGTTCAAGCTCCGTCACATGTTGAGTGCTGTCAAAAATATCCTTTATATGACTCAGCACGTCTTGAGAGCCTAAATTCCAATCGTCAATCAAGGAAAAACTAGCACTCACAAGAGATGAGATGTTAGACAGCTTCAAGTTTGAGTCTGAAGGATAGAACGACATATCCAAAGATTTAAGATGTGGTGCTGAGATTTTAAAGATATCATCATCAGAACTTTCGTTAAATGATTCATGAACAGATAGTTCACCAAGGTTTTGAGAATGGATCTCGAAACAAGTGAATCCCCAACATTCACTCAAATACAAGCTCTTCAAAACAGGACAACCAGATAATATATTGTCAACTACGAGCTGAGGTAGATAAACATCGGAAATATCTAAAGAAGTCAATGACGGCCACTTGATTGCTCTTTCAGGTTCAAAAATGCAGCCGAGCAAAGATAGTGATGTCAAGGACGAATATGTGTAGATCATCTCATGAAGAGGGTAGGATTGCTTTGAAAACATTAGGGCCAAAGAGACATGTTTCACCTTAAGTTTCAAGGCAGCCCCAAGCCAGCTATCAACATCGGAAGCAAAGCATTTGTTATACCTGAATTGAACGTCCAACTTCTCCAGACACTTCCCACGGCGAGTAGCAAGGGTCTTATGAACCCTAGCCACAAATTCACGTCTTGCCTGAGTAATCTTATCGCGGCTCTCCCAGTCCTCCCAGAGAGAGAATTCAAGGGTGGGCAATTCGGTCCAAAGTAATTTCCATCTTTTCCCGAGAAGACTCGTAATTGCAGCTTTCTTCAAACCCAGAAAAGAGAGGATGTGAATGAGCAAGCAATCCGGCAAGGCACTGAGCCTATCCACTTCCATCTCCTTCATCCGTTTGTTCGCTGTATCATTTGCCGTCAGAGTAACTTCAACATTATCAGCTCCAGATTCTCCTCCTTCCCTAAATTCATTTTCTCCAGCCTGCTTTTGTGTTTCATTAGCTACACATTCGTCCATCGTGAAACAGAGCAACAAAATACTGCACACTAATTGACAGTTAAGAGGATCAACAATTAACAACTGACCATACCGCCGCCGGCAACCCCTTTTCTCTCCACTTCCTTTCTCTTTCCCAAATTCAGATCTATCGCTTTATGATAAGGCACAAGTGTCCGACTGTTCCAACATGATTGGGAAAAAAAGTTGAAAAACAACGATTCTTTGGTTCAAAAATGGCAGGGATAGACTAAAAATTGTACCTATAAGTTCGATTTTGATTTTAGAGTTAAAATTTGACACAAATTTTAATTAATTCTAATTTGAATTTATTAAGTTCTAAAATGATATAATCTAATCTATTCTTAACTTGTATGATTTGATCTGAATGTATCTAATTCAATCTGAATGTATTGTAACTTAAAGCTATGGTTGGCCCCATCTGAATTTATATGGTTTGAATTTACCTAATATGATTTGAATTTATTTGTTGTGATTTATTATTATTATATTATTATTATTTATTATTATTATTTTGCTAATGCACTCTCCCTTATAATTTGAAATCCAAGAAATTAGATTTTACAAATCAAATAAAATCAAAAGTTCTCAAACACTAGCCGAAGGCATTTTATTAAGTCATATCTAAATTAAGAACCATGCTACACTTACACCAAAAAATATACCCCATTTGTACACCACAGGTTTGCACAAACATTTCGATGGTTTACACCGATACAAGTGTTGGTGCGTTAATAAAAATTCACACGGACACAAATGTTGGTGCATTTAACGAAAATTAGTTTTACACCAACACATAATGTTGGTGCAAAACTGCGGGGTACAAATTGGGGTACAAATCTTGGGGTACACATAGCATAATCCCTAAATTAAATACCCCATACACTTTAACACTGGTGCACTTGGAAAATGATTGTTCTACTAAGCACATCCCGACTCATTGGATACATCAAAGACTTGTTCTTGGAAATATGATAACAGTCGGGGGAGGGAGTAACAGAGAAGTAAATAATCTAAGATAAGAAGGAGATGACTGCTTTTGGTGAGGCTCTGGGATAGGTGAGAAGGGCCTGACCTATCTTGGCAAAATCACCCACGTTTTCAACGCGAACCCCAATCACCATCTCTTCCAAAGCGGGTGCCCTCTCAAGAAGGATTCGTGCCAGCGTCAGCAATGGCTCTCCCCCTAGTTTTGGATCTGCCATGCTATACAATTTAACCGTCTTCAAATGCAACAAGTCACAGCCCATATCACTCCTTCCCGGTATGACCCAATTCTCTTCAGCAATCTGCAAACACGACGAATTTAAACCAACACCATCAAACAACTAAATCTTGGGTTAGTAGACCCTATTCCCAATGCTTTTGCTATCTCATTTTGTTTTTCATGTATTGATCAATGTTCCAAAAACTGGAAGAGATGTCGAAACAAAGAAATAACCTTGTCAACCAGATTGAACTGAGTCAACAACCCGGTCAATGAATTAGTAATGGCCGAATCATAATTTTATCACCTAATAGTGTGTCATGATATACTCCGTATTACGTATTACAGACATTCTAGTCATACGTTTACTTGGGTGAAATGAAAATAGCTACAGCAAATTAAATTATACTTATATGTAGTAAATACTTCTTGATTTTTTAAGATGATAATATATTTTAGGTATTCATTGTTCATATTTATTCTTAGATTAAAATTAGATGGTTATGTATATAAATCAATATAACTTAAATAACAAAATTGTATCAAATAAAACATTCCCGAATACTCTGTACTACTTTACCCCAAATCATTGAACCAGAAACAAATTTTAAAGCAGCCTCCAATTCAAATTTTTCATCCCCTTCCCCAACCCTCAACTTTATACCAAACAAGGGTTAACCAAATCACCTAGAAAAGCAGACTAAAAAAAGATTGAATACTGGATACTTACTTCATGGGGATCATAACGTTCTATGACCAATGTTTCAAGGTTGGGAGAAGATTCCAGAAGGCCTAAAATGCCAGAAATGTTTTCTTTATCATGGATAAAGCTGCTTATGGTCAAACACCTTCGCATAGATTTCGGAAGCTGCCAATGACCCCGCGACAAAACTGCTACAAGAGCCTAGGGTTCATGTTACAAAAAAAAAAAAGAATATACAGGGTAAGACCTTAGTGAAAATATTGGATAAAACAATACAAGTTCTGTATATTCATCTATTTCTCACATTCCGAATCACTAATCTTTCACTCTATCAGGCCACCTTTCTAAGAACCATGTCATTATTTCATTTGAATATATTTTAAATGCTCAGCACATGGCAGCAAAAGTTAAATGCCTTTTGGTGTTAGCAGACACAAAGAAACATTACACTTATTAATGGAATACTAACTCAGGATTAGCAATAGCCAATAGCAGTGATCTACTTGGTAAATTAGAAGTTAAGAAACTCTAGAAAAAAGGCTCCTAAAATCACATCAGTATTGCTATTCAGTTTGTTAATTTTAACTCTTTCTTAGAAAAATAACAATAGGGTACCCATGACATTTGGCCATCGAAAAATTAAAAGCAAGCAGAACTTTCATGTCGTGCTATTCTTAAAAGCCACTGTGAAAGGATATGTTTGATGCTGCAATATACAAAAGGAAGCTTATCTTCATACTCTCTTTGTCCTAAAGATATTATTCTGTCTTCATTTTGGTAGGTTCCATTTTCATTGCCTTATTTCCTAATATATAAGGACGAAAATAAAGGCACGTCCCCTTAACTAATACAGTAATACTGTAACCAAAATAGAGTTTTTTCACTAAGCATTTAAAAACAAACTCTTTCAAGTCTTTCATTTTTACAGAGAAAAGTTTGACACATTGTGTACATCTACCCCTCCCCCTCCTCCCACATGGTCTGCTGGGAGAATATACTAGGGAGGTGAGGTTGGGCACTTGTTTGTATGCCAAATTGACATGAGACAAGATGTTTATGTGGGAGGGACTAATAATCTGCTAAAGGATACCAGAGCTGCAGTTTCGTGTGCAATTGGTCATCTCCCATTTGAAAACAATGGACAAACAACAATTGAAGTGGAGAACTGGAAAACCTCTGTTTGCCAAATTTTGAGAAGGGTGCCCAAAAGATCAATTCAAAACAAAAGAATGCTAAAAGACATTAGAGGATTGTTAAATACCTTAATGATTTCACATCCCACTTCAAGCTTCTTGACATGTTGAATGCTTTCAAAAATTTCCCTTGTATTACTCAACATGTCCTCAGAGCCTGAATTCCAAACATCGTAGAAGTGAAAACTAGCACTAACAAGAGATGAGATGTTAGAAAACTTCAACTTTGTGTCTAAAGTATCTAACGACGACACATTCAAAGATTTAAGATGCGGTGCTGAGATTTTAAAGAAATCATCATCAGAACTTTCTTGGAATGAGTCATGAACAGATAGTTCACCAAGGTTTTGAGAATGGATCTCGAAACAAGTGAATCCCCAACATTCACTCAAATGCAATCTGGTCAAAACAGGACAACCAGATAATATGTTGTCGAGTATGGGCTGAGGTAAATATACATTGGAAATATCTAAATATGTAAATGACTGCCACTTGATTTCTCTTTCAGGTTCAAAAATGCAGCCGTGCAATGATAACGATGTCAAGGACGAATATGTATACATCTTCTCTGGAAGAGTATAGACATGTTCGGAGAACAGCGAGGAGCTTAGGGACAAAACGACATGTTTCACTTTAAGTTTCAATGCAACCCCAAGCCAGCTATCAACATCGGAAGCAAAGCATTCGTTGTAGTGGAATCTAATGTCCATCTTCTCCAGACACTTCCCATGGCGAGTAGCAAGGGTCTTATGAACCCTAGCCACAAATTCACGTCTTGCCTTGGTAATCTTATCGCGGCTCTCCCACTCCTCCCAGAGAGAGAATTCAAGGGTGGACAATTCGGTCCAAAGGAATTTCCATCTTTTCCCGAGTAGACTCGTAATTGCAGCTTTCTTCAAACCCAGAAAAGAGAGGATGTGAATGAGCAAGCAATCCGGCAAGGCACTGAGCCTATCCATTTCCATCTCCTTCATCCGTTTGTTCGATATACCATTTTCCGTCGAATTGATTTCTACATTATCAGCTCCAGATTCTCCTCCCTCCCTAAATTCACTTTCTCCGGCCTTTTGTGTTTCATTAGCTAGACATTCGTCCATCGTGAAACAGAGCAACAAAATACCACACACTAATTGACAGTTAAGAGGATCAATTAACAACTGACCATACCCTCGCCGCCGGCAACTTTCTCTTCCGCCGCAAATGAGATCTATCTTCAATATTCTTCCCTATTTTCATTTCAGCTGCTCCCCGAATTATCTTCCTATTTGGGCCAGTCAAATTTTTTGGACTACTCCGTATATAATATGAAAAGAAAATTGGGGAGAAAATTTATTAAATTATGATACTCGTATAAATTAATTTTTTTGAAAAATTAATTTGGAATATGTAAAGTATGAAAAAATGGATATTGTAATTTCAAGGGAAAAATAAACTACTTGTCCACTTTTGAACAAATGTTATCATTCCTATTTTTTCACACTCCATTGGTACTAAGTTTTCTTACTTTAACATCATAAACAATAGGAAACAATGTGAAAAAAATATTAACAAAGTGAAATGTTAGTACAAATTAAAAAATATTAGAGACTTTCTCACACATAATGAAAATTTTCACTTCTCTTTTTTCTTTATCTCATGATAATTGTTTTATTCTTAACAAATTACGGAGTACAAAAGATTATGTTGCTTAAATTACTTTTTTCTTTTGAAAAGAATCAAATAATTAACCAAATTATTTAATATTTTGCCAAAATCTGTCTTTTCCACGCTTTCTTAATTTGGATGAAGTCAAAGAGAGCAAAATTCAATTGGGAAATGTGGTTATTTTTTACAAAAAGAAATAGTAAAAAGCAAAAAAAAAAGTATTTTCGATGCTTGAAAAAGAAATGGAGAATTTTTAAAACACATAAAATTAGTATAAAAAAGGTTATCAAACACCAATGGAATAATCTACTTATCCTATGAGCAATAGATTATTGTACACAAGGGCATTTGAGGAAGCAAAATGAAAGAAAATAAAGGATGGAATGTGGATAGTAATATTTGGTGTGCCAAAATCACTACCCTTAATATTAGATGCACATCAAGTCGCATGCAAGACGGAGTGAAATTTAACTACAATTTTATCTATCATTTAATTATTAAATTTTTATTGTCATTAACTAAATATAACTAACAATGTACTACGGAGTATGAAATTGAACTCATATTATATTTCTTACATTTAGGGCCTGTTTGGGAATAGCGTTAGCGATTAGCGTCAGCGTTTTGGATAAAATTTTAACGGTGCAGATTAATTTGAAAACGCTAACGCTAAACGCTGCTCATAGATAGCCTTTTGAAAACGCTAACGCTAATCGCTAAAGCTATTCCCAAACAGGCTCTTAGTACTTATGTATCTTTTCTTTTAAAATTTAGATGCCAATTGAAATTCTATTGGAGATGCCATTGGTGTACCAAACTCGCATTCTTGATGTAACTAGAGAACATGATCTTTATGATGTACACAAACAAAAATTGTCAATGAATTTTTCTTCCATGTATGGATTGGGGTACAGCAAGGCTAATTTCTACGGAGTATGAAATAAATTATATGAAAGAGTATTTAAAAAGTATAGAGATATCACCCACACAGAACACAAGCCAGAATATTAGTAGCGAAAATGAAATTGCCCCAACAAGCCCAATAAACATACACACAACCTTGCCCAAAAGACGATTTTCAATATACCCTTGATGCATTGATGTGTTAATTTCCAAAACCCTCATAGAATGCAAGAAAAAATGAAACTTTAATGTGTCCATTGTTTACACATAGCTAGAAACACCAAACAAATGAGTCTTTTACCTTGGTAATAAAAATACTTGGTGATGGCATATCAGCAGTCTCACATAGCTAGCAATATGATGCCCATCTGTCTCTAAAAAAGATTGGTTTGGTTTTTACGCAATTTAAGAAGGAAAAAAGCCATAATCTAATGGGGGAGGAAGAAGATGACTGCATCTGGTGAGGATCTGGGGTAAGTGAGCAAGGTTTGGCTTATCTTGCCAAACTCACTCATTCCTTTGATGTTACGATCCTCAATTGTCATCTCTTTCAAGGCCGGTGCCCTCTTAAGAATGATTTGGGCCAACGTAAGCAATGGCTCACCCCCTAGCTTTGCATCCGCCAAGTCAGACAATTTAACCGTCTTCAAATAGGGCATGTCGCAACAAAGATCACCCTTTGCAAGTGGGATCCAAGTCTTTTTTTTCTGCAACAGACACAAACCAATCGTGAACCTTAAGGAAAGTAAATGACATAGTTTTATACAACGTTTGATAACAATGCTTTCAGTTAGTGTTTTTCTCAAATTTTTTGATGATGCTGATTAACTTTGAAACACAAAAGCAGAACACTGAAGGTGTTGCCAAACATGCGCTTTAAAAAATCTCCCACTTAATCTCTCATTCTATTTCCTTTCTACTGTCTTTCAAACCAAAAAGGGCGCGGCAGAGCTAATTATTAGGATATGAATATTGGATACTTACACCATAGTTGTCATCACAATATATGATCAATGTCTCCAGGTATGGAGAAGATTCCAGCAGGGCCACAATGCAAGAAATGCTTTCTGCATTATTGCTAAAGCTACTTATTGTCAAACACCTTCGCGTAGATTTCGTAAGCTGCCAATTATTCGGCAACAACACTGCTAGAGCCTAGTATGCATGCAAGCAATCACAATTCAGTTTGTTAGTTTTATTTTAACTCTTTCTTAGATAAATAACTATTACCTGTTTTACCATTTGTGTCCAAAAGAAGCTTAGAGGATCAATATATACCTTCATGGCATCACGTCCCAGTTCAAGCTCCTTGACTTGTTGAGTGTTTTCAAATATCTCCTTAGTATTACTCACCACGGCCTCCGAGCATGGACCCCCAAAGTGAAAAGTCGCACTGACAAGAGATGATGTCTGAGAGAGCTTCATTTTTTTTTCAGGACGGAACCAAATATTCAAAGACTTCAAAAAGGGTGCTGAGATATGAAGGAAATCGAAACCTCCTGCTTCCTCAGGGTCATGAACCATAAGTTCACAGAGATTTTGAGATTTGATCAGCAAAAACGTGAATCCCCAACATCCAATCAGATACAAGCTTTTCAAAGCAGGACAGCCCGATAATATGTTCTCAACTACAGGCTGGGGCAAATCTACATTATAAATCTCTAACGATGTCAAAGATGGCCAACTGATGGCTCTTTGTGGTTCAATAGTGCAGCCGTCCAAGGACAATGATGTCAAGGAAGAACATGAACACATCTCCTTGTTAAGAGTATATAGATCTTCATTGTAGTCCATGCTCAAAACCACATGTTTCACCTCGAGTTTCACGGCAACCCGAAGCCAGCTATCAACGTCGGAAGCAAAGCATTCGATGAACTTGAATATAACGTTCAACTTCTCCAGAGACTTCCCGCTGCGAGTAGCAAGGGTCTTGTGAACCCTAGCCACGAAGTCACAATTTGCCTTAGTTTTCTCACCACTGAAATCCCAGAGAGAGAATTCAAGGGTGGGCAATTCGGTCCAAAGTAATTTCCATCTTTTCCCGAGAAGACTCGTAATTGCAGCTTTCTTCAAACCCAGAAAAGAGAGGATGTGAATGAGCAAGCAATCCGGCAAGGCACTGAGCCTATCAATTGGCATCTCCTTCATCCTTTTGTTCCCCACATCATCCTCCAACGAAATCATTTCTACATTTTCGAATCCAGGCTGCCGTTGTTCTTCGTTTGCTGACCTTTCTTCGTCACACATTGAATGGAACAACAATATACACACAAATCGACAATAAAGAAGAAAAATTAACGACTGACCGTACAACCACCGGCGACGCCGGTGAGCTCAACTTGCTCACCCTTTCCCAAAATCTGATCCTTAGGATCCTCTTCTCAGTACGACTTTGCTATTGGAATATGTATTCGGACCAGGGCTTAGGGTTTTTGAGGCAGGGTTAAGGTCATGTTCACATCATATAATTAGGATAAGTTTTGATTTAATAATCCAATTTATATATAATTATATTTAGGGCCTGTTTGGGAATAGCGTTAGAGATTAGCGTTAGCGTTTTGGATAAAATTTTAATAGTGTGATTACTTTTGTTATCCGTAGATAGCCTTTTCAAAACGCAAATGCTAATCGCTAACGATATTCTCAAAGAGACTCTTAAAAATGTTTTTAATTTAATTTAATTTTAATAAGAATAAGTAAAAAAATAAATTGAGGAGAACATAAGTTAGAATTAATTTGAAAGGTCAAAACTTTTTCTATGTAAATTCAGTTTTAACTCTTTTTTAATTTACACAACAATTACACTAGTAATATCAAGTTTCAAACTAGGGCTTTGCACTTTTTTTATTTTAAATATGTATTTTGAAAAAGTACATTAATAAGATTTCACTAATTAATTAAATTAAAATCACAATAATTCATTAAATAATAAATACATTATATAAAAGAAAGTACATTCAATTTAAAAAACACAAAAAATTACGTACATTAATAAAGAAACTACTTTGTCCCAATTTAAACCTTGATCTCTTTTTGTATTTTCTCATAATATATTCTTTTGAATCTTGTTGACGTATAAAGGTCTCTATCTTTCGTTTTTCCCTCTCTTGTTCTCGAAAATTGGAGAACCAAAATTGTTCAACTATTTGTCTCGTATTATCATCGTGAGAAGAAACAGAGTCACACCCAGAAGCCAATCCAATTAATTTTACATACTTTCTTCCAATCGGCTGTAGAATGGTGTTCTCGTTGTGTAAATTGTCTAGGTTCGCGAAAGGCTTTTATTCCAATGAATCAATAGTATCCTCCAAGACAATCTTGACGGAGAATATTTTCTTTGACAATCCAAATTCAGGGCGGTCTGTCAAATTCACTGGTGGGGTTTGCATTTGTGAAAATATTGGAAAGTTCCCAAACATTTGGTAAACCCACATTGCGAACTCGTGAGACTCAAGACTTTATGGAGGACCAGATGAAGGATTTGTGAAAAAAATTTTAAAACGGAGAAAAATATATGAAAGATGAGAAATAAGAGGGAGATGTATAAAGGGAAATACTAGAATATGAGTAAAAGATTACAAATATAACAAAATAAGAATTTTATGTTTTTATTTCTGAAATAAGAGTTAAAATACATATACAGTGCCAATCATGACTATATATACATTACCAAAAAGTATAGAAAAATATTCATGTACATTATCACATTATTACCGTGAGAACTCATATTTAGAAAATAGAATCATAAAGCTTTTATTTTGGTAGTTGCATATGTTTTACTCTAGTTAGGGTGATTTCTTATATATATAAAAGATGAGAAGAATTTTGTATGTTTGTTTTTAAGAAAGAGTGTTAATATATATAGTACTTGGTCTGTCCCTGAGTGTTTGTCCACTTTTGACTTTTGGAATAGTTCATCTAAGCACTTTGACTCATCAAATTCTCTCAATGTGTAAGCCTAAAAATAGTCATGTGTGATCTTGTTTGATTCGTCTTAACATATAGATTATTAATATATAATTTTTTAATATACAAATTACAAGATAAAATGGATTAAAGAAGTGTACTGGATGGTGTGCAAAAATGAAAGTGGACAAACACTAGGGACGGAGGGAGTAATTTTTTTTAACGACATCACACCCAGTTGGCCTGGAGTCGGTCCATTTACATTTTCCACTTGCTAAATGTTTGACGTCGCACTACTTAGCCCTCAGGAGCAATATTTAGCGTCCTGACGGTGTTAAATACACAAAAGGGCTGGTGGCGTCATCCCCTTTTCGGTGCTCTTAATTTTTACTCCCTCCATTCATAAATTATCTTCCCACTTTTTTTTCCGGTCCGTCCATTAATTATCTTCCCGTTTTCTTTTTTGGTAAAAAAAAATACATGTAAACGACTCTTTTACCCCAACCCAAATCAATTCCCCATCTCCCTAATTTACTTTCGGGTTCAACATTATCCTTCTTCTTTCAGCCCCCAACCATCACAGATGCCTACAGTGTCGTTGGGTTAGTCAAAGTGATGCCACGAACAGATCTATAACAGATCGGCGGCTATGGAAGATAGTGGAGAACTAGAGATATCGTCGAAGGTGGTCACCAATACCAACGAAAAGATCTAGACCAGATCTGCGATGGCGGGGGTCACGACGGCGAGGGGTTGCATGTTGCCTTCAACAACCTAGAACAGATATGTGACGGCGGGGTTGCGGAGGGGATGTCAGTGACAAGAACTAGAGCGGTCGTCGCCGGTTATGTCAGAGAGTCGTTGTCGGGGGTGCCGGAGACTCGTCGTTGGTGGTGCTGGAGAGTCGTCGGCTGAGTTGGTATTGGCAACTGTAGATGAGTCATGGTGGAGTGTGTAGATAGTGGAGAGGGGTATAATAGAAAAGTCAATGCAATTTTGATTACACATAAATATGCGTGCCTGGTCAAACCGGAAAGATTAATTATGGACGGAGGGAGTAGTACATACTTAAATGATTATTTAACACAATTATAATATTTTTAAAATTAAAGTCACGCACAAAAATTCCAAAAGAAAACAAAATGGTAACCATGTTAAATATTGGACACTTTAAGTAATACTCTTTATTTAAAATGGAGTTTTAAAGACCATACACTATTACGCAAAGTAGTTACTTCTAGATTTTACAAAAAAAAATATACAATGTTTTCCAATTAGATTAATTTGCTATAATTCTAAAAATTGGGTATTTCAAGTATTGATATTATATTTTTAACGATTACGTAACAGATTTAATAAAAATCTAATAAAACATATTACAAAAACTTTTAAGATAAAGGCTCAATGCTTATGTGGCTTGAAGGGAGATCCGGTCCAACAGAC
Source organism: Cuscuta campestris (assembly GCA_900332095.2). Taxonomy (NCBI): domain Eukaryota; kingdom Viridiplantae; phylum Streptophyta; class Magnoliopsida; order Solanales; family Convolvulaceae; genus Cuscuta; species Cuscuta campestris. Next base: position 112,358 of record OOIL02001273.1, read on the forward strand.
TAGGACCCAATGATGTCCAAGAGAGACGAAGCGCAAGTTAGCACGTTAATGGATTGATCGAACCAGCTACCGACCCAAGGGTCATGTTACACCTAGCGAAAGGATCTCTCGAAACACAAAGAAGATAGAGAGCGAGAGGTCTAGAGGGGTTGATATTTCAGGCCCATATTGCTAAACCATGTGAGACCCTGAAATGGTTGAGGATGACATTCGAACAACATGCACGGTGGTAGAATTTGAATGCAAGATTTGTTTTCAAGGCTATTCATAAAGATGGATTTTTTTTCTTATTTCATGAGTGTTACTGTATTTGTAATTGTAAGTCAATAATGTGAGACTTTGTTTCTTCCTCATTATCAGCTGTTAGAAGATTTGTCAATCAGATGACTTATATGTTTTTTCGAGCATCTGAGTATGAGTCTAATTGGATTGAGAGAAGTCATGCCCCCTGACATTAATTTGTGAGCCCTTGTTCTCTTATTTGAATTAATATTATTACACATGATTTTCAAAAAATTTAGAACCTTTTTTTAGCAATGACTTTGTAGTCATTTTTTTCTTTTATCAATAATGTCAACATTCAACCAATTACAAAAAAGTGGCAAACAAATGGGCAACAAGCTGCATAAATTTTGTAAAATTAGACTCATTTTAAAATAAAATTTTACTATATAAAATTTTTATAATATTTAATTATATATGGTTAAAATATTGTAAAATTTGATCAAAAAATGAAATTGTGTTAATATTTTTGAGACGAAGACAAGTATTTTGATTTGAAAAAAAAGAAGCAAGTGTGTCCAATCTCATTATTCCAACAAAAATGCAAGGGCAATTTAACCAAGACAATGCTAAAAGGGAATTTAAAGAATGAAAAAAAGAGGCTAATAATGTCCACTAATAAATGGCCATAAAGCCAAACGAGTGACACCAAAAAAGAATTATTTTTCCGAATGATGAATATACCTATATATCCTCCTTTCAACTTTGACCCGCGATTCACTCCACTTGCCACTCGCCATCTCTCTCTCTCTCTCTCTCTGAATCTCTCTCCCACAGAGTCTCAGTCTATAATTGGATCTCTGTCCAGTCTTCCTCCTTGGCGCGCACACATTGCTTTTGTTTTGTCTACATACAGACACTGCCTGGCTCGGCCGTTTCAGCGCTCAAACACGCTTCGATCAACTTCGTTCTTCTCATCCATGCCTAAATCCATCTAATCTCTCTCTCTCTCTCTCTCTCTCTCTCTCTCTCTGCCTGCCTGTCTTTTTTGTTTTGTTTTTTTATATAAAAAGGATGCTGATGTGATCTGGGTTTCACGTATTCGTGTCAAAGTTGACATCTTTTTTGTTGCACTATTATTAAAATGGGAGAAAATAAATAAAACCATAGCCATAGTCAAGAGACGTGCCCATGCTCCTCTATATATCCATAAGCGTATAGTTTTGAAATTGGGAGTTGAGGCATGAGTTGTGTTCTTTGGGTTGGGTGAAATTTCCAATCTTTTCCTCCCAAATTGAGAAGCAGAAGAAGAAATTTGTGAGGGGTAATCTCATGGAGGAGACCTTTGTGCCTTTCCGTGGAATCAAGAATGACCTCCGTGGGAGGCTGCTGTGTTACAAGCAAGATTGGACTGGTGGGTTCAGTGCTGG
>OOIL02001273.1:114046-213885 GCA_900332095.2 Cuscuta campestris
AATGGGAGAAAATAAATAAAACCATAGCCATAGTCAAGAGACGTGCCCATGCTCCTCTATATATCCATAAGCGTATAGTTTTGAAATTGGGAGTTGAGGCATGAGTTGTGTTCTTTGGGTTGGGTGAAATTTCCAATCTTTTCCTCCCAAATTGAGAAGCAGAAGAAGAAATTTGTGAGGGGTAATCTCATGGAGGAGACCTTTGTGCCTTTCCGTGGAATCAAGAATGACCTCCGTGGGAGGCTGCTGTGTTACAAGCAAGATTGGACTGGTGGGTTCAGTGCTGGGTTCAGGTATATTCCGATATATGCACTCTTTAATTAATCTACTGCACCCAAAAAAAAAAGATCATTTCTTTGTCTTGGAATATTCATATTGTGTCTGGGAATATCAATTATCAGGATCTTGGCTCCCACTACATACATATTCTTTGCATCAGCAATTCCAGTCATTTCTTTTGGTGAACAGCTAGAGAGGAATACTGGTAATCTATACCACTCTCAATTTAATTATCATAGAACAATTTAGGGGCTCACTTATCACTTAAGAATTTGTTTTAAAAAAGGAAGTGCGACTTTTAAATTCTTGTAAGATAGAATGGTCATACAACGCCCTCATAAATCCAAGTTATATAGAATCCAACTTATTTTTTGTTGTTGGTTTGACAAAATTTTCATGTATAACTCGTATGGAGTAACTAGTAACTCCCTTCTTCTTCTTCTTCTTTTTTTGGAGAAAACTATAAAAGTGTTTGAGAAAAGACCATGTGGGATGGAGGGAGTAGCATGTATTGGAATCTCTCTCTCCACTGCAGTGGCTAAATTTAAGGTTTAAAAACATTCCGAGTCATAACTTGTTGACACTCATAGGATGACTTTCCATGTCTTCCCATCACAAATTCAACCGACCGTAGATGACTGTGGATAGAGAATCTTTGACCATTAGGAATATGGGTAGTGTGTCTATTCATTAATAACTAGAATGTACTGGAAATCTTGTAGATGGAGTTCTTACAGCTGTTCAGACGTTGGCTTCAACTGCGATTTGTGGCATTATCCACTCTATTATCGGAGGACAGCCTCTGTTGATATTAGGAGTGGCGGAGCCCACTGTTATCATGTATACATTCATGTTTAACTTTGCCAAACAAAGACCAGATTTGGGCCGTGATCTGTTCCTTGCATGGTCTGGATGGTTAGTGGCTTAGTGCTATAGTTATCCACACCTTCTAACTGATTCTCTTTTATACATGATTGAATCTGTCTGTTTTTATATACATATAGAGGTTTGATTTTGCCAGGGTATGTGTGTGGACAGCAGCTTTGTTGTTCCTTTTGGCCATTTTAGGAGCTTGCTCCATCATCAACAGGTTTACCCGCCTGGCTGGAGAGCTATTTGGGATGCTTATTGCCATGCTTTTCATGCAGCAAGCTATCAAAGTAAGAATAGCATGCCATTTCTTGTCCAGAATTAGACTCTCTTTGAAAGTGACTTGCCGAAAGTTCAACTGTTTTTTTGGGTGCAAAATACAAAAAAAAATAATCTTCCATACACATTTATATATCAGTGAACGCAGGCAGTTGAATGAAAATTTAAAAAAAAAGCATTGCATTGAGCCTACCGATGGGTTGGAGCCATTTCCCCCCTGTTTATGACCCTTAATGTTTTCTTTCCTTAGTCTTTTATGGGTTCCAAACAGACCCTAAACATGATTTTCTTAACCTTAGGGAATTGTAGAAGAGTTTCGCATACCGAAACGAGAGAATGCAAATTCAATAGAGTTCACGCCTTCATGGAGGTTTGCCAATGGCATGTTTGCTTTGGTTTTGTCATTTGGTCTACTCATAACTGCATTAAGAAGCCGAAAAGCAAGGTCGTGGAGGTATGGAACTGGTGAGCAGAAACCAATGTTAATCCAAAGGATTTTTCATTCACAAGATCGTACGCTGCTGTAATTCATTGATGTCTCATTCATTCATTCATTCATCATACTACAGGTTGGCTTAGAAGCCTAATAGCAGACTATGGGGTACCAATTATGGTGCTAGTTTGGACAGGGGTGTCATACATACCATCACAAAGTGTCCCAAAAGGGATTCCAAGACGTCTCTTCAGCCCAAATCCATGGACGCCCGGTGCATATGAGAACTGGACTGTTATTAAGGCATATTTCTAGCTAGTTCACTTATAATCACCTTTGTTTCTTTAAACCATGACATGGAGTACTTAAATTGTGTTATGCTGGTCCATGTGGCAGGAAATGCTGGATATGCCCATTCTCTACATATTTGGAGCTTTTATTCCTGCAACGATGATTGCAGTCCTCTACTACTTTGATCACAGCGTGGCATCCCAACTTGCCCAGCAGAAAGATTTCAATCTCAGAAAGCCAGCTTCTTTTCATTATGATTTGCTTCTTTTGGGGTTTCTGGTATGCACAAATAACAGCATGTCTTTGATAACTATGAATCTTCTGGTTCTTGATATGTTTCTCTTTATCTGTTTTGGTTAATGGCAGACCCTAATGTGTGGCCTTATTGGTATCCCTCCATCAAATGGTGTAATTCCACAGTCTCCAATGCACACTAAAAGTTTAGCTACTCTTAAACACCAAGTAATGACCTAATCCAGCACGATTTATTTAGACTATAGTCGAGTCACTGTTTATTTCTTTTTCTGCAACTCACCTGAAAAGCACATTAATCTTCATTGAAAAGCTGCTTCGCAACCGACTTGTCGCAACAGCACGTGAAAGTTTGAAGAGCAACTCAAGCCTGTCACAGTTATATGGAAACATGCAAGAAGCTTATAGATGGATGCAAACACCTCTTATCTACCAGCATTCATCACCAATAGTATGTTAAAAACGGAGTATCTTATTACATTGCTTTAAAGTGTAAACCAGCTTGTCAACTTACTGAAATCTAAGTCTTGAATCTTTTGTCACAGGGACTTAAAGAGATGAAAGAATCAACCATTCAATTGGCATCAAGCTCAGGCCACATTGATGCCCCGGTTGATGAGACGCATTTTGACATTGATAAGGAAATCGATGAACTGTTGCCCGTAGAGGTCAAAGAGCAGCGATTGAGCAACTTGCTTCAGGCAACAATGGTGGGCGGATGTGTTGCTGCGATGCCTGTATTGAGAATGATTCCAACCTCAGTGTTATGGGGATATTTTGCTTATATGGCCATTGAAAGTTTACCCGGGAATCAATTTTGGGAGAGAATATTACTCCTCTTCACTGCACCAAGCAGAAGATACAAGTAATACATGTTCTTCTTCCATAAAAAGATTTGTTTTTTTAAAAATGGTGTTTATTAAAAAAGAAACCGAACGTAAATAAAAGGTGATTTCTTTAAAGAATACGAAACATAAAAGATTGTTTGAGTGGTTGCAGAGTTCTGGAGGACTACCATGCGAGTTTTGTGGAGACGGTGCCTTTCAAGGCAATTGCGACATTTACATTATTTCAGACAGTGTATTTGCTGGCATGTTTTGGGATAACATGGGTTCCAATAGCCGGCCTCCTTTTTCCTTTGTTGATTATGCTTTTGGTTCCAATACGGCAATATGTGCTGCCCAAGTTCTTCAAAGGCTTACACCTTCAGGATTTGGATGCAGCAGACTACGAAGAGGCACCCGCTGTTCCATTCAGCCTTCCTACGGTAAATAAATCTGCCCCTTCCCCTCATAAGCACTAAGTGATGAAAAATACTAACTTGGCATTGCTTTTGTCAAGAAACCCAACTCAACCAAAAGTTCAAACTTGTGATTACAGACACAAGAAACTAGGAAAAGTTTTATACTCTTAACGATTATGAACATAATTTGAATTGTTGGGGTCTTGAACTGAAGGAGGATGAAGTTGGTGCGAGTGCTTCTTCCATTGGTGGTGGTGGGAGTGGGGAGATTCTAGATGAGATCATGACAAGAAGCCGGGGTGAGATCAAGCACATAAGCAGTCCCAAGGTGACCAGTCTGACAGCAAGCCCAGCCCCACAAGATCTGAGCCCGCGGTTCGCTGGGAGAGCTTACAGCCCGCGAATTCGCAGGCTGAGAGGAGAACGAAGCCCACTGTCTGGCATCAAAGGAGGAGGAGGAGGAGCTTTCAGCCCTGCTTCTACCTAAGATCCCACCAGACAAGAAAGACAGCTTCAAAATGAATCACTTGTTTCTATTTGCTACAAACCTTTTTGCTCCTTTAACATTACCTTAGATCCATCCATAATGTATTGATGATGTCATGATGATGATGACTCAAATGGTAATAAAAAAAGAAGAAGTATCTGTATGTAATCATTAATCCTCACTTTGTATTGCTGTTGTTTACTATGATTATTAATGAATGTACAAAGTAGTGTTGGGATTCTAATAAACTGAAATAATGTACACACTACAAACAGAATATAGTACAGTACTTGAAAAGGCAAGTGAAAAGAGGGACAATTGGCTCCTCATGTCCCTTTGGGTCATTTTTTACTGCATCATAGAAGGCAAAATTAAAATAATCCATCCTAATAATAAGAACAAAATGAATAATAGATGATGAGAGTAAAAGGAAGATGATGATGAATGTGGTAGACAAGAAGCCAAATGGGAAGCATGGGGTCCATCCTATATTGGTTTTTTTTTTTTAAAAAAAAACACAATTATGGGGATAATTATTAAAAAAGTTGGTCGAAAATGATGGCTAAATTATCACTTGTTAGGTGGCTAATGCCTTTTTTATTGAGTGGGAAAGTATAGGCCTATCAAGTACTCATCCACCCAATACTATTCTTATATTCCATATGGAGTTTAATACCAAGAATATTACTTCTGACTTTTTATTTTTTTATTCTATCTAATAAGTCTTTTACAGTTTTACTACTCCTATAAAGTAATGACATCTACCTTCCACTTAGTGCTATTTATCACTACTCCGTAGTCACCAAGTACTCCGGTAAAAAAACACAAAGAATAAAACGGATTACTCTACTTTTTATGTGTTTGTTTATGTTTTAAATAGCAAAAATGCTTGGATACACTAAATTGTACCTCAAGTTGTATACTATCTCTCTTTGCACTACGCATTTCTTATTCAGGATTTAATTTTCGGATCATGGATAAAAAATGTCTGGTGGAGAGAGTGACAATGTATAACTTGGAATACAATTTGGTAGACCCCAACCATTACTCTTTAAATTGCGCTAGTGACATGTGCCTACTGCTTAATTAGGCTAGGTAGAACAAGAAAACATAATAGAAAAATGCTAGGGGTACACCAAAAGGTGTACCCCAATTGTCCCACACCCCCTTCTTGTCCACAATAATAGGCAAGAGATTCAAAAAAAATTAAAAAAATAAAAATCAAATAGAGATGTGTGGTGGAGAAGCATGTGGTGTAGAATTGGGGTACACCTTTGGTGTACCCCTAACAGTGCTCAACATAATAACTTTAACATATACTATAAAAAGTATTTCCTTCTAATCACAATTTCCTTTTTCTTCTCTCACGAGTACACTTGTAGAAACCAAAATAAGTATTAATTCAATATTTAAATATAATAAATTAAAAATAACACCACTCAAACATCATAAATTGCATATCAAAAATCTAATGGGATAGGACACAGGAGTACTAGGACACAGGAGTACTATGTTCCAGGTTAAATTCTCGGGCGAACATAAGATTCCGATCCCGTCCCGGTTCATGAATGAAATAACTCTCTCTGTCCCTAAAAGATTGCCATAGTTTAGCTTTTTAGAGAAACGGTTGCACCCTTTGACCGTGAATTATGGAAAAAAATATATTTAGTTATAATATAAATTTAGTAAAATTGGATTAATTTTAAAATCTAAATTTTTATGTAATATTTAATTATTTTAAACTACTCCGTATATTTAATTCGTGATTAAAGAATGACTCAGTTTGATAAAAAAAAGTCAAATTATGATAATCTTGGACGGAGGGAGTAATGGGTGCGCTTCAAACAGACAGCATAATGATCTCCCCCCTCTATGTGACCCACAATTATGAAGGCTACACTACACGATCAGATTGGGCCGGTGGACAAATATGGTGGTGGAACAAGATAATCCACTTGCTGTTCTTTTCTTCTTCTTCACTCTGGATTTACTTGTTTTGGTTGAACGACAAATAAAGTTAGAACACCTTCTTTGGGCACTAGTCAAATAATTCATAGTCCTCTTTATGCATCTTTTGTAAACAGTGGCTATAAGCAAAACAAACTAGGCACTCTAAAGGGCAAATTTGGGCCTACACATTTACTTAGGCCACAATGCTAGACCTACATGCATATCCATTAGAGGAACCTCAAAAATCAACCATTTATGACAGACAAAAACTAAGGCTATTGTTTGTGCATGTATCTGTGAAGGAAGGAAGCAATGTTAGGGACACACTTCGGAGTAATTTAGATTTTTTTTTCTTCATTCACGCTTAATGTCTATTTCCAATGGAGCTAAAAGAGTTGTAATTGACACACGTGAAACTTCTTTTGCTTCTTACTTTCACACTCGCAGTGAACATGTACAAGCAAAATGCGTAACAAAAAGAGCGATGGAATTTCCTATCTAGCAAGTAAACACAACATTAACAACATTTGGGAACCTTTCTTTGATTGCTGCTTTGATGCCGGACCCAATGGATTCTGGTCCCACATACTTCACGTGGCAATCCCCATTCTCCTCGATCGATACAACATCCACACTCCCACCATAGTTCCTAATGGCAGGCCTTAAGATGTCAAGATGAGCATTCACCGCCTGCATATGCGAAGTCATGTCAACTTACTCATGATAATCCATTGAATAGTATGCAATAAAATGGTTTAAAAGAGAACACAGATGAAAACAAGCTCACCTCAACAGTAGTCTCAGTTATGTTTTCCAAATTCACTTGTTGGATGTCCTTTATAGCATCTCCAAATTTTTCTTTCAGCACTCTTTCAATTCCCATTTTCATTGTGGTTGTTGAACTAGGACAACTCCCGCATGCTCCTGGTTACACGTTGGTGTGGGTACATATGAAGTCAACACAAACAAATTAGACATTTAGGTAGCGTTTGAACAAGCTGCAATACGGTGTAATGTGATCAATCAACCTGCAGCAAATGTTTGTAATACGAAATTGAATTTACTGCATTGCATTACGGCTTACCAAGCATTGCCTTAGAGCATCTTAAACCCATTGATTGCACCATGTTGTGGTGCCAAAATTGTGTAATTGTCACACCATTATTAAGGGAGAAAATTACTCCATTCTTTTATACCATTTTATGACAAAAAATGTCCCACTATAGTTTCTTCAATAATTTAAAACAAAAAAGGAAATGGAATAATGCAATGAACAAATAGTGCATGTTCAGTTAGTATTCAACAAGATGGCATCTTCTTTACTACTATGAAACGGCTTTCAAGATGGTCTTTTCAATCTAACGTAACATACATTCATGTTGGGAGTTTAAGAGGGCATTGTGTAGGCGCTACTTACTTCTTGCATACTTGCCTTCCTCCATATATGTTCTGTTCTTTTGTAGCCTCTTTTTTCATTCAAACAGTTTTGTTGCATACTCACACACACAAACGGTCACTTTCTAACTTTTATTTTCTAAATTTTATATTTTTAACTTCTCCCATTCCTTCAAATGTTTTCTTAGCTGGGTGGGGTCTTCATTGGAACAGCCTCAATACAGACCTATTTCTGAGTGTGACTTCTCAGCGTTGTTTGGTTTGGTTTCAGGTTTTTTATGCATCTGGCATGGGATTGATTATAAGATCAAATTTTGGATGATGTGGAGGCATGGAGAACAATGATAAGTCCAATGTGAGGACCATTCATTTACTCTGTGTGATCATGAATCGAATTGAAAGAATTCTAGACAATTGAAAGTTTTTTTTCTTTTTGGGTTCTGTAGTTTACTAAAATACTCCTTGTAGAAGTTAGGGTTTGAGGATGAACTTTTACACAGACTGGATCCCCTCAAAATTCATCACACCTTCCCCTTCTGGAATTGCAGTGATACAAATAATACTAATCCTATTGCCAATTACTGTACACCCTCTAGTTAAACAGAACAACACCAATATGAATACAAACACAAGATATTGAATATAGAAATGATAAGAGCACCTTGAAGCTGGAGAGAAACAACGCCGTCCTCGACGGCCACTACATCGACGTTTCCGCCGTCGGAGATGAGGTAAGGGCGAACGTCGTCAAGAACCGTATCCACGTTTTCCGGAGTGAGCTCGAACTGCTGCGACGAGTACAGGCCCGGCGATCCGCCGGGAGTGGCTCTACGTTTGTGAGAAACGTCCAGTTTCTGGCGGCAAATGGATTGCGCAACTCTGAGCAAAGAGATTGAAGACGGCTCCCGGCGAGGTACGCCTCGCAATTCAGACCCGTAGCGTTTTCTGTTAAGACCATCGATTCCGGCCGGCCCGGTTGTTGCGATGTACGACGCCATGCCTCTGCAGAACGCCGGCGACAAAGTTCTGCACAAACGTCCAATTTCATCCCTTCAATTTCACGAACGGGCCGGTCTTGGGATGTTGGGCCTTACAAAATTGCCAACCACATAAGGCCGGCCTTACAAAATTCCCAACCACATAAGGCCCAAATTATTTTAAAGAAGTTAAATTACAAAAAGCCTGCACCCTGACCCAAATGGACCAAACCGTTCTGAGAAGCCAGACCCGCCACAACAGAGCAAAAAATAAAAGAGAGAATTCGCCACAACAGAGCAAAAACAAATAAAGGGCGAAGCTGCTAAGGATCGGCAATCTATATTTGGGATTCCCAATCTCCCCCGATTCTCCAGGTGCGATTTCTTTGATTTATTCTCTCGTTTTGAATGAATTTGCTCATTTATGAACGATTATCCGATGAAGCTTCTGTTCCGCGAATATGAATTCGTCTCTTTTGTTCTTTAACACAGAGGATATAAAAACAATTTTAGATTCATTTGTTTAAGCATCGCGGATATGAATATGAAATTAACTGGTAAAAAGCAAAATGCTCCCTCAAAATGTAGGAAAAAAAAGTAGTAAAATACACCCCTTACTCCTTCCAAATATCATAATCCACCCTAACATTCCGTTGGGGAAGAACTAAGGCTGTGTTTGGATGGAGGGGGGGGGGGAATTGAGATAGGTAAACGGAGGTGAAGAGGTTAGGTGACCTGGTAACAGTTAAAAATTAGACGTCCGCCGCGGGAAACCTAGCTAAATTTACGCCTTCCTCAGTTGCCCTTCTCCTCTTCCGTTTTTTTATTTTTTACACGGTTCTTCTTCTTCTTCTTCGGATCTCACTTATCTATCCATTCCCCTCTTCATCTCCCATCGCCTCACTTGGACGCACATCTTCATCTCCCATCGCGGATCTTCATCTCAGGTAAGGTTTTTTACTTTTTTTGCTAATTATTGAAAGTAGGTATTTTTTCCCCCTTTTTTTCAGTTTTTCTCCTTTTTTCAATATTCTTTTTGCCATTTATTTTTTGCAATTTTTTTCTGTATTTTTTGTTTGTTATTTGTGGTTTTTTATACGTATATTTGTTTTTTTCTGTATTTTTTTTTATGTTTGTGGAAATAGATTTGAAATTGATGCAAGAATTTTTTCTGTATTTTTTCGTTGTTTGTTGAAATAGAATGTTTGATGCAAGAATGTTTGGTGACTAGGTAATTTTCAATTCACCGACTGGGCATGTTGAATTCCCGTGTTTTTTTGTGTAATTGGCTGTGCAATAAGATTTAAGCATCCAATTGGTTGGTATGCTTTGTTGGGTTTGCGATCCGGATTTGAGAAATCAAATAAGATTGAAATTCTTATTTCTTTTACTGCATTCTTTTATGTTTAGTATTGCTACAACTGACGCTAATACCCCAGCCTTGTTAGTTTATATGACGGTGTTTGATGATTGAGTGTGAAGTGGAAGGAACTACAAGTTTTGAGGGTGGATTATGATATTTGGGAGAAGTCGGGGAGCACTTTACCTTTTTTCTACTTTTCGAGGGTGCATTTTGCTTTTTACCCGAAATTAACACAACGATTTTTTAATTTTTTTGATTTCTTAGCTTCTGTTTTTATTTGATTGTTTGATTGGCTTGTGTTTTTCATTTATTTTATCAAATGAAAAAAATGTGTTTACTACAAACCATTAACAATGGTGTTTTTCATTTTAATTAAATAAATTCTAAATTAAATTTAAATGAAATTTAAATAATTTGAAGGGGTCCTCAAAGAATGTGTACATCTTGACCCTCAACACTAAAGGATTTGGGATTATACTAGGATGCTGTATGAAAAATTGAATGTTGCATATTGAGAATTTTTACTCAAGAGCCTCCCATGTCCTTGTCTGTAGAGATGAACTAAAATTAATCTAGGAGCACTTTTTCTTCCTTCTTGGGAAATTGTCGAGCAACCCACACTAGTATACATAGATTATAAAAATCAGGAGGTTTTGAAGAATTGCTTATTAATTATTTTAAAAACCATATTCATCAACAACAACAACCTAGTTGAATCCCACTAGAGTAGGGTTTGTGGAGGGTTTGGTATGTTAAAGTTATGGATATATTATATATACAGATAGATTTTGGCACTATATTTCACGAATATTCTATAGAATATTGATATGCATGTTATGAATAAATTTTTGCATGCATGGTCAACTACGGAGTGGAGTATTAATTTTTGCTCCACATTACTACTAGAATAAGTGACATAACTGTGTAACAGTAGTGATTGAATTCCGTGGGGAAATTGGCCTCTATAAGTGCATTTTTACATGTTATGATATATTTTACAAAACCACATCATTCTCTGTGATGCAGGACACTTCCTTAACTTCTTGTCCTAAATAATTGAGCAGCCTCAATTGCAAATATGTTGAAGTTTGGGACCAACAGAGTTCTGGGGCTTGCGCCGGGTGGTGTTTTGGCAAGGGCCAAAACCTCGTTTCCACGGCTCTACCACGAGAGGGTGGTGGACCACTACAACAACCCCCGCAATGTAGGCTCCTTTGACAAGAACGACCCCGGCGTTGGCACAGGGCTGGTAGGTGCCCCTGCCTGTGGCGATGTGATGAAGCTTCAGATAAAGGTTGACAATGAGACTGGGAAGATCGTTGACGCATGCTTTAAGACCTTCGGTTGTGGTTCCGCTATCGCCTCCTCTTCTGTTGGTACGTTTGCTTCGAGATTATATAAAATATTACTATTTTTGAAAATTAATTTTTTTTGCTGCTGCATTTTAAGTCTGCCTAATCTTGGAAGTCAGAATAAGTTTGGGTGTCTAGAGTGGTAGTATTTGTGTTTTCAGAGCATCGTCTATTTCCCACCTTGGAGTGGAGAGATTTGCTGTGTAGTTAACTAAGCATTTCTCCATTTGTATTGTTTGGAAAGTTGGGGGGGGGGGGACAGAGAACCTATAGTGGAATCTGCAATAATGAGGCTATGTTTTAGGAAAGATTTATATCTGTTGTGCTGCTACTTAGTATTATTGTCTTGTCTGTTCATACTTCATAGCCTTAACTAGATTTTTAATGCTCAGCTTCTAATTTTGATGTTAGAATTGTTATATTATGTAATATGGTTGGACTGAATGTTCGAGTATATAAAGTGTTGATATTTGACAACTAGCGTAATTTGGGAAATTTAAATTCAAAAAATATTGGATGAATCATGCCAAAGAAACCAAAAGTGGCATGTTGAAACTTCATGATTAATGAGAAATGGATTAGGGAGTAAAAAAGGAATATAGATTCCCGAAATAAAATCTTCCTAGGAATTAGGGGAGAGTAAAAAAGATATTATAGGATGAGGAATCAGAGTGTTGAAGCAAGCAATATTTCTCATACAGTTCATCTAACGCTTGATTTCATAATACAACCCTAATATTTATAATAATCATTAACGTGCGGCATATGATTTGTTGGGTTCCCAAAAAAATAATGAGGGGATGGATACTTGTGAAAGAAATGAGGCATTATTTGATTGAGTAACCTTCTTCAATGATTCACTGTTTTTTCTATAGCTTGTGATCAATATAATTCTTGGGTCCAGTGGGGTGTTTAGCAGGTGGGGATGCTAGTAACCTCAGTATCTTATAGGTTTGGCTGTTTGAGACAGTGAATGTGTTAAAGGACTGAGGATTCCGAGTGCAAGACTTAGGGTTGGACTTTTCTTTGGCTTCCCTATACCTGCTATTTGGATTCGGAAACAGTAGGTTCGTTGTGGCAGTAGTAGTTTGATGTTTCAGGAGTTTTAATGAATCTACCCACTCTAATTCTTTTTCGCTTACTAATATGTATGTTGGTTTGCCAAATGCATGCTGCTATACGGCTTGTTTTGCACTGTTAGTTGGTTAATTTGCTGCAGAAATTTTCATGAGCACATTTTCGTGTGCGGATATTTCTAAGTTGAACTCACAATTCTACTCTGAATAATACTCTATTGTACCAATTTTATTCCATCTCTTTTTCCCTTAAAATGCTGTCTTTTGTACTGAGGCTCGTCTAAATAAGCCATAATACTACTCCCTCCGTCCCAAAATGAAGTTTGGCATTCGTTTTTTGGAGGTCCAAAAATAAAATTTACACTTCTTCACTTTATCTTTTAGGAAAAGTATGTGGTTCTTATAATTTTTCTCTTCTAGATATATTTTACCACACACCGTTCACTTTTCTTAAATTCCACGAAGTCAAAGTGTAGTATCCATTTGGGACGAAGGGAGTATTTTCACAAAAAATACCATGTGTGGGCCACGCCCAAGGCATCATTATTTCTTTTTTCTGGAAACACTTTTGACCTTACTGTTTTGTTTCATTCAGCAACGGAATGGGTAAAGGGGAAGCAGATGGAGGAAGTGCTATCCATCAAGAACACGTATGTTCCTTACTTTCTATTCTTGAATGACCTTGATGTTCATCTTGATATTGTATGCTGGAGCCATTAACTCTCTAATTAGTGCTGTATTTGTGTTTGGCTTTGGCATCTGTGCCTTATCAATTATCATGCATGCCTTTGTTCTACCTCAGGTTTTAAGTGTATAATTGTGTATCTTTCAAACTGTTGGGAGAGCTGTGTTTTTTTTTGCTCCAGCTTGAAAAACGTCTGGGCACAATGTGGAGTAATACACCATGTATGAAATAACTAGTTCCTAGGTTAATCGAAACAGACAACAACCTACCAAGCGAAGTCCCACAAGTAGTAATACATTTTTTTAGGGCCCTAGTAATACATACGTAAAACTGAAAATAAAACGAGTGTTTTTTTTTTCTTTCAAAAATAGCTTGAAGATAACGGGAAACAGGGAAAAGTATTTTGATGTTTTTGTATTGATCAATGTTATTTGCAGGGAAATTGCCAAACATCTTTCCCTTCCTCCTGTGAAGCTCCATTGCAGCATGCTCGCAGAGGATGCAATAAAAGCCGCCGTGAAGGATTACGAGGCAAAGCGCGCAAAATTATCCTCAAGTGAGCATGCTGCTGATGCTTAGTAATGTTACTGGGGAGCCATGCCTGTAAACAAAGTGGCATTCTGTCTGAATAAATCATTCTGTACTATGTATAAATACACACACACACACTCCTATGTGTTCCTGAACTGTGTTTTTTTTCTGTCATGTTTGGTAATATTTCAACCTAATATTGGAAAAAATGATAAGAGTAGTGTGATTTTATGTATTCTACATAATATTTTGGTGAACTCTTAAAATTATATTGCAATTGAAGTGTGTAGTCCTCCTCTTATGTTTCATTACTCCATATGGTTCAATCCCTTGTGTGCTAATGTCCGTTTGGAGTCTAAATTTGTTAATCTATTAAATGTGCAGATCATCTTTTAATCATTAATACTTGTAAATATTACTTTTGGGTGGTGGTTTGGAAATGAATAAAGCTACTTGTCCACATGGGTTGTACCCCAAGTTGTACACCACATGTGTGTGCACCAGCATTCCAATTTTTTTTTGTTCTTGTTAGAAGGGACGTTGTAGAGCAACTCCTTGAAGCTATTGTGGTTCGTAAGGAAGGGGCACAAGCGGAGGTGAGCTTAGAGGACGAGGACTTCAGATGCTCTTAGTACATCGTCTTCGTCCTCCGTGCAAATTCTTGAAATAGCAGTTATTGATTCGTGGTGTGCGTTCGTAAACACAAAATACGGATTAGTAATCTAAATCAAATTTATAAATCACCTGATATAATACAATCTAATAAAATTGCGATCATAAAAGAAAGGCAAAATCCGTATGAAGTGCTTGTATTCTAAATTACGGAGTAGCATATTTTGATGCCATATCTTGAAGTTGACTGAAGTATATAACATACTTCCTCCATTCTAAAGTTATCTTTTTCGTTTACTAGTTACTGTAATAGATTTTATTCATTTTCTTAATCTAATTTCGTTATTTATTTGATAAAAAATATAATCATTTACCTCTAGTTACGTAGATTTTTGATGTAGTTTTTAAATACATAAATTTAATTTCTAAAATTTGCAAAAATTTGGTTGAAAAATTGAATTGAAAATAGCTTCACTCAAATATTGTAAAGCGCACCGAAAAATTTTAGGACGGAAAGGGTATGTTGGTACATGGGAATTCATAAATTCATTGGGCACTGTTTCAACCCTCCACATTAACTATATCATCATCCATATGTATGTTTCCTCATGAAATTACACCAACCATTCTGTAATTGCATTAACAGCCCTGCCCATGCTGCCCAGCCCTGCCCCGCCCCTTTTTCATATACTACAGCTGATCAGCATGATTCATCCAACTGCAAAGAGGCGATTTATTGCTCCCAAATATTTACACAAAATAAGCCCACCACCAACAAACCTTGCTAGTGTAATCAAAATGTACCCATTTTTACTCTAGTCAAAATTGATACTCATATTGTTTTTTTAGGGTTTGATATATTTACAATCCAAAACATACCAAAAAATCAAAATTACGTTTCCATTTCAAGATTAAATTATCATAAATTACCTCCATCCATGAGTATATGTCCAGTTTTGACTTTTTTTGACAACTATTTTTACCTTTGATCTATGATTAAATAAAATATATGTTGTTTATTAATTAGATAAAATAATATTTTGAAAATATTTGATATAAAAAATCTACTAAAACTGTTTTTGTATCAATATCTAATACTCCGTATTATTTTTATTTAATTTGAACTTATTTTTACTCGTGTATTATTGTCTAAGAGTTATGGTTATATTTCACGAAGGTGAAGACTATAAAAATCTTTCTCAATCTTATACTCAATCTTATACTTACAAGTTTGAACTTATGAAAAGGAGTTAAGTGCACCGTTTACCCCCGTACTCTTTAGGAATTGCATGTTTTACCCCTGAACTTTAAAAAGTGCATTGATTACCCTTGAACTCTTCAAAAATTGCACGATTTACCCCTGCAGACTAAAAATGCACCAAATACCCTTGAACAAATTAAAACGTTGCATCGTTGGTCGTAAACTATTAGATAGGGAGGGCGTTGCTTCCACGCACAAGAATTGTGAATATCATTCATCTGACCCTTGTGAATTTTCCAAAATATCTTTACCCAAAATTGTCATCTTTATTTAAATGTTCAGGAGTAAACTGTACAATTTTCGAAGGGTTCAGGGGTATTTGGTGCAATTTTTATTGTTCAGGGGTAAACCGTGCAATTTCTGAAGAATTCAGAGGTATTTGGTGTATTTTTTAATGTTCGGAGGTAAACCATGCAATTTTCAAAGAATTCGGGGGTTAATGGTGCACTTAACTCTTATTAAAAGTAACAAAGTTAAGTAACAATTTTAAGAATACGTATCAAATTTATATTGTCGCATCAAATTGAAATAGGGGAGCGTATTAAAAGAAACAAAGTTATACGAATTTTAAAAATATGGAGTGTGCTGAAAAATTCATGCAGACGAGGAGATTCAAGAAAGTTGGTGGAGATTTTATATAGAACTTCCATGTCCATAAAGCTCTTTTAATTTGTTCTTCCTAGTGAAACCAAGTCTAATCTAGAGCTCACTCCACCTGTTTGATAAAAGTATTTCCCCTCCATTTCAAATTCCTACTCCACTTCTTGTTTTCTTTTGTTTTCTTTCCCAGACAGCTCTTTTAATTTTGGACAGCAGAGTAAGTGCTCTTGAGAAATATATTAATGTTTCTTCTCAATGAGAATAAAAAATGGAAAAAGATGGGTAATTTGAAGGAGATTTCACGAGATTTTCCTGATTTTTTGTTTGCCCTCCTTGAAGATTAAAAAAAATGCTTCTTTTCTAGTTATAAGCTGATATTACGGATTTCATGCTTTCTGTGTTTCCATATTTATGTTGCGTCTCCTCCTCCTCCTCTTCTTCTTCTTCTTTATCATCACCTCAAGTAATAAGCTCTTAAAGATTTAATCTATCTTTGCATGTTCCTCAGATTGTTCCCAGTCTGTATCTGCTCATAATCCAATACCAAATCAAACATTGTATGGAATATTTTGTGCCTTAATTTCAAGAATTGCCCATTTAATCCTGTTACTTTCTGGTGAGTAGGAAATGTACCGAGGGGCGGGTGGGATTGAGTCTATATGTTAGATTAGGACATCAAATAGTTTGGGCATTTTCAGGTCTGCTAGATGAAAACTCAGTCCACATTGATAATGTAAGCCATTGTCAAGTCTAGCACAAAATAAGCTCAGTGGGCTACTCGTGAACTCTAATTAAATTGAAAGAAAATGTGTGAAAGCTAGTGAAATAGTTTCATCAATTAGAGGGTAAGGAATATAAATATATGAACATTTTAAAAAAGTTTTCATCAATTTTGTTTTTTCTTCCTATGTACTATTTAAAACCATATACTCGTAATACCTTGCTTGAAGAATAATGCTGTAGCTGCTGTGCGACCTGCGCTTGAGCCCAAATTAAACTCTAATTATCCTTTGTTTACTAATGGGATTAGACTTTGGGTAGTATGCTTTTCCTGTGTTTTTGCTTCAAAATTACTTTGTGGAATAGATTCTTAATTCCAAAAAGGGTTATTGTGTAAATTCCTTTTTTAAGGTCATCCCAAACAAGCACTCTGTGTTCATATTCTGTATGGGTTTGGCATGTTATAGATACCTCTCTTCATATCTTAAAAGATATCATCAAAAAGTTAGATTAAGATATTCCTGTAGTTGAGAAATTTCATCTTAAGTTAAAAATACATCGATTAATTCTTATAGTTGAGAGTTGTAATCAATTACGGAGTATATCACATTCTATTCTGTCTTACTAAACTATACATCTTGTTACAGGACGAGATGTTTGCTGTAAAAGTTGAGGAGGGAAGAGAAGGCCACGGCGGGCAGCCATCCGTGGGCCCCGTATACCGGAATCTGTTGGCTAAGGATGAATTCCCTCCTGCCGATCCATACTTATCTACTGCTTGGGAACTCCTAAGGTTAATTATACTTAAGTTTGTGTGGATTACATTGAATCAGGACATGAAGTATCTAATGCATATTAACTGAAACACTTTTGATGAACAGAGCTTCTGTGGAGAAGCATCCAACAAATAAAATGTTGGGGTGGCGAGAACTCGTTAATGGCAAGGTACATTTCAGCTGATCGGAATATGTCTAGATAGTATAAAGGGCTGCGCCTGGTAACATCCATTTTAGCCACATGAGTTATTCTAATCTAGGAGAATAATTTTATGAGATTAGAGGTCTACTTACCCTTCTCACTCTATCTTTAGATCCCTACATGGTTTTGCGATAGCCAGCAGAGTGAATAGGTAAAGTACCACAGAGAACAGAGATTCGTTGAACATAGTTCAACTCATTTCGTTTCAAACGTTGAACATAGTTCAACACTATGTTCAACTCATTTAGTTCAACGAACAACGAATTGTTACACTCATTTCGTTTCACTATGTTAGTTCAACGAAATGAGTGTAAACGAATCTCTGTCAACGAATCGTTTCAAACGTTGAACTATGTTAGAGAAATGTAGCGGTACGCCCTAAAGTCGATGGAAAGATCCATGAGAATGTAGTAAGCCAGAGTAAGATGTATGAGGGAAGAGTCTTCGAATTGATCAGAATCTCGATAGTTTTTCTACTTGGCATTGATTTCTTATACTCTTTATCCCCTTACTTCCAGTGGATGATTAGTCCACGGGAGCCATAATGAAGAAGGAATAGGGAAAAGGTACGAAGTCACTAGAGTGTAACGATTCGTTTCAAATGAGTTGAACATAGTGAAACTAAATGAGTGTAACAATTCGTTGAATAACTATGTCAAAAGCTCAATTTATTCTGCTTACTGCGTTGATGAGCGAGATAAGATCACCAAACACTGCCAAATGCTTTCTTTGTTGAACATTAATTCATATATGCTATTGGTTTCAGTGGGGCCCATATGCTTGGAAAACCTACAGTGAAGCTTTCCAAGAAATTCTGCAGGCGGGTTCTGCATTACGAGCTCATGGTGTCGAACCTGTAAAGAATTAAGCACTTGCGTACAATTTTTATATGCATACATGCTTCTTATACATCAAGCTAGTTAGTGAAAGCAAAACTTCTGTTTTATGTTAGGGTGCTCGAATTGGAATTTATGGATCCAACTGCCCTCAATGGATCGTAGCAATGGAGGTTATAGAAATAACATTGCATTTCCCTTTTGTGTTTATTATGTGTGTGGTCAAATGATTTAGCCTTTTCATCTTAAATAGCAAAATCTTTTTTTGCCTTATTTGCGCAGGCCTGCGGTGCCCAGAGCTTTATTTGTGTTCCACTGTATGACACCCTTGGTAATACATCTTTCTTTTGTTTGCTTCTTGAAAAAATAAATGTTTTCAGTTAAGCGTTTACATTACTTGATCATTGCACGCAGGGTCTGGGGCTGTTGATTTTATAATAGGCCACTCTGAGATCGATGTGGTTTTTGTCCAAGACAAGAAAGTGAAAGAAGTGAGGATGAAGTGTCATGTTCCCATTTAGATTGAATTTGATTTTGAGCATTGCAAATCTGATAAAGTTTAAATTTTGCAGCTTCTTAATGCTGAATGTACGCACTTGAAACGACTGAAAAGTGAGTATGATTTCTAGCTTTCCTCATTGAGTTGTTTCCAAAGGACATTGTCACTAAGCCTTCTCTACGTTGCAGTTATTGTCTGTCTCACCTCACTAAAGAAGGAAGAGAAGGATAAGGCTATCTCCATGGGGATCAAGCCATACTCTTGGAATGAGTTTCTCCAAATGGTAATTTTTCTCAAATCTTTTGCGTTACCTTTATCTTCAGAGTGAGTAATATGAAATGGTTTTCAGGGTAAGGAGCATCCATGGGAGGTTACACCACCACAGCCGTTTAATATTTGCACCATAATGTACACCAGCGGAACTAGTGGAGAACCTAAAGGTGTCATTTTGACACATGAAAATATTGCATCAGCTGCAAGAGGTTTGGATCTTTTTATGGACCAGTTTGAAGATAAGGTAAAAGTTGTTTAAAAAGAAAAACTTTGATTACCAACATTGGTCTCTTATGTTCTGATTTCTGAATTGTATGGCATTATGAGCCATTTCAGTGTGGTCGTTTAAAGCAAGTCATTAGTATGTCTTATTAATGAGTAATAAAACCTTGAAGTTATTGTATGGAAAAACTGATTTGTGAATTCATATATGGTAGATGACAGTTGATGATGTGTACATATCATTCTTGCCACTTGCCCATATCCTTGATCGCATGATTGAAGAGTACTTCTTCTACAAGGGTGCTTCAGTTGGCTACTACCACGGGGTGAGCGGACATGCTTCTCTAAAATTGATTCTCATTATTGAACACTAAATTTTCTGATGGTTTTCCCGATTACAAATGGCGTAGAATATCAATGAGATAAAAGATGATCTGGAGGAGTTGAAGCCGACCTTCTTGGCAGGAGTGCCTCGAGTTTTTGAAAGAATCCACGAAGGTATGTAACCATTTTAATTTTTTTAAGGACAAGTGCAGGAGTTGCTTGGCTTATATTCGGTTGTGATGTTATTGAACTTCTATTATATTATCCTAAATGATGTTCCGATTATAGGTGTCCTGAAAGCACTAGATGAACTCAATCCATTCAGGAGAGCAGTTTTCAACTTTCTGTATAACTAGTAATAAGCTCTGCCTATCTCCTTTAACGCGGGAATCATATTCATTCATCTTTGATATTTATTTAACATGAACTTACCCATCTTCACAGCAAACTCAAATGGATGAAGCTAGGCTACAAGCACAGAGCTGCATCACGACTTGCGGATTTGCTTGCTTTTAGAAAGGTTTTATTTTATATTTTTCCGCACCATTCAGAGGTTTTCATACTTAAAAGTTGATTTTGTTTTCTGTGTGAACTTGAAATTTTTCAGGTAGTGTGACATGTTCTCGTAGATATAAATGCTAATTTTCTGGACACATTGACAGGTAAAAGCAAGGCTAGGTGGCCGACTTCGCCTGATAGTTTCTGGTGGTGCGGCGCTGGGCAGTGAGATTGAAGAATTCTTGAGGGTCACGTCTTGTGCATTTGTCGTACAAGGATACGGTAACATTACTTTCATTCTTTTCAATTTTGGCGCACGACTATGAATTTATATCTATTTCCATTTTTGGTCCTTAAAATCACACAGGGACTCAAGCATACAAACAACAACATCAAACCAGATTAGATAAGCATGTGATTATATCGCATTCCAATTATAGACTAATACAAGTCTTTTTCACTGTTAAAAAAAATGTAGGGCTAACTGAGACGTGTGGGTTGACCACGATATGCTACCCAGATGAAATGTGCATGCTTGGAACGGTTGGATCCCCATTTGTATACACAGAAATACGTCTGGAAGAGGTTGCAGAAATGGGTTACAACCCCCTTGGAGAGCCCTCGCGAGGGGAGATATGTGTCAAGGGGAAGACAAATTTTGCAGGATATTACAAGAACCCAGAATTGACTAGAGAAGTCTGTAAAGACGGGTGGTTTCACACAGGTATTGGTTTTGGTTCCCTTATTTATCTGATGATCCATATGCATCGCAAATTTCGTCTTCAGACATTATCTTAATTAGTTCATGACAACATTGTTTTGATACAGGTGACATTGGGGAAATGTTGCCCAACGGAGTTATAAAAATAATTGACAGAAAGAAAAATCTCATAAAGCTCTCTCAAGGAGAATACGTCGCGGTTGAATATCTTGAAAAGATTTATGGTATAGCGCCCATTGTTGAAGACGTAAGCACACCACTTGTGATGAGTTAAATGAAGTTGATTGGCCTGTTGTATACATTGATTTCCAAATGCCAACCATATTTTTTTTTATTGAAATCATGATTATATACTTCCAGATATGGGTGTATGGGGACAGTTTCAATTCTATGCTGGTTGCAGTGGTGGTTCCCCATCAAGAGAACACCTCTAAATGGGCGCATCAAAACGGGCATTTTGGCTCTTTTCAAGAGCTTTGCTCTCTTGAGAAGTTGGAGAATCATGTCCTCATTGAGTTGAGGGCTATTGCGGAGAGGAATAAGGTGTGTTCGTGCGTATGTCACATTATAATAATCATTATTAAGACTTGAAGTTTCATTCTAGAAGGTCAAACTAATAAGACTAGTTTAAACTTCAAAGTCTTGTATGGTTGTTTATATTTTTGTCTGAATAATCTTATGATATTGGATTTGACCAATGTGTTTTGGAAGCAGCTAAGGGGTTTTGAGTACATTAAAGGAGTCATTCTTGAGCCCCAACTCTTTGAGCTCGGCAATGACTTGGTTACAGCTACATTGAAGAAAAGAAGAGATAAATTGTTCAAGCATTACGAGGTAATGCCACCCTATACATGCTCACCTTATTTGTCCAGATTAAGAGCTTGTCAACTTATTACTTATTACTTACTCTTATTGGAATGAGATCAGATCATAAATAACTTTAAATATAACTATAATCAGATTAGATGAGACCAGATCAGACCTTAAAAAAAATCAGATAAAATCCAATTAGACGAAGAGAACAAGCTCTAAGTTGTCTATATTTTTTGCACTTTCATTTGTCCAGAATTAATTGTCCATTTTCCTTCTTCAATAAAGAAATTAAGATGAATTGCCTAATAATAACACTAGTGAATGTTTTTATTTTAAATTTTGCAGAGAGAAATCTCGAGTCTTTATGAAAACCTCACAAGTGCACCTAAGAAGCAATAGGTTCTATCATGGATGTTCAATGTGCGGCTGAATTGTCTTTGCAGAAAGAAATCTTCATTGTGTCATATGTATGAGTATAAAGTTGTATTGCAACCATCATTACACTATCATAATTTCGAATAAGAAGAGGTAAGTTCTGCATTCAAACTACTCTAGTTTTGAGTGTGTTCAAACTATTGAAGTTCTGAATGTTTGGCCACAACATCGCCGTCTGTTGAACCAACTTTTCATGTGAATCAACCCGTGTCAATGTGTCAGCAAAGTACACACAGAATACCCATATTACTAACAAGCCAGTGAAACAAATTGTCATTCAATAGCGGTACACAGATCTGTCCCCATCTTATGAGAAAACATCATCAATGAGTTCATCATAGAGAGGCACACAAGTCACACAAAAACAACAACAATAAACCCAGTAAAATCCTACAAAAAGTAGGGTCTAAGGATCATAGTGAGGGAACAACAACAACAACAACAACAACAACCCAGTTAAATCCCACAAGAGTAGGGTCTGGGGAGGGTGTGTGTACGCAGACCTTACCCCTACTCGAAAGTAGAGAGGCTGTTTCCAAAGAGACCCCCGGCTCAACGTCGAAAGTTGCATTGCTTGACTAACTGCTACTTCATTAATTAAAGAAGCGCAGACAGTATAGAAATCCATTTAGATTTATTCCATCACACCCCAAAGCCAAAAAATGGTGAAATTTTGGCTCCATCGGAGATGATGGAAAATCATAGTGAGGGAACACAATAAACTAAATCAACTAGGAGCTGATGAAAGGTGTAATCCACTTGTTTTTCGTATTCTGCTCTCCCACTTCCCTCTCCCTCTTCTTGTACAGTTTCTCAAGAGCATGCTTTGCTTCACACTGGGGGGAATTTGTGATATTGAAATGATGTGGTGCTATATCGATCAACCTGTGTCCAAAGTAATGCACCAAAAACATACAGTAAGATCTCTTTTTCTTCAATATCGTTTAATCGTTTTGTACAGAAAAAATAACGCGCTCAAAAATGTAATTGGAGCAACAGAAGAGGGATACACGACTTCCTATCAGTTCAAAAGTTCCAATAGATGTGCATACAAAGCAACAAGACCTCGTGACAGATGAATAGGAAAAGTTTCCTCTGCTGCTCCCAATTTCAACCCACCATCCGTGAGGAAAGAGCCAGAGAGAATCCCAAGACAAATATGATAGAATATACACTAAATTAATAATCAAGAATACACAATAAATATTCAAGAATAATATTTATTATAAAAAAAACTGACCATTCACCCCTGATATCAGTCACAGTGCGGATGGGTATCTTGCTTGTTAACATACACTTGTTGTATAGAACCCATTCAGGCATTTGGTCCAGGCAGTTTGAAGGGTGCAAGTGAACCACCTAGATTACACAATTTTCATATAAAAAGTAATTAGTAATTAAGCAAATCTTTTCCTACAATTATCAGGTGTCATAGAAAATAAATTAGCAAGCAAAAAATATCTGGTGTATTTGCAAAGGAAAGAAAACATACTTGATTGTCCTTCACTGTCAAATAGTGACCGGTACGTTCCAAATGCGACACCTGCATGAAATAGCCAGCCAACATGGCCTTTCTTATGTTGATATAGTAGTCGCGGCTGTTGATGTCTGTGCTACATATCTTGAGGTTGAATCTTTCCATAATGCGTGCAAGTTGCTGCCTTACGTTGTCTGCAAACTTGAGAATCCGATGATTGATGAAATTCTCATAACACCACAGCAGATCCCCCACTGAAAAAGCAACAAACCCCACAAACAAAATTAATAGCCTATTGAATTCTTAAAATTGAAAAAGTGTTTAAAAAAAAAGAGGAAAATACACTCACTATTTTGCTTGTAAGCATTGTAAACATTCAGCAGTGTGATGTGATATCCATCAATGTGACTAAAACGACCCTTCGCTTCGTCTGCAGTTTTTTGACCCTCTTTAGGCTGGATGAAGCAGTTGGGTGCTACAAAAAAAGGTAATGGAACATAAAC
Source organism: Cuscuta campestris (assembly GCA_900332095.2). NCBI lineage: Eukaryota > Viridiplantae > Streptophyta > Magnoliopsida > Solanales > Convolvulaceae > Cuscuta > Cuscuta campestris. The sequence continues at coordinate 138,282 of OOIL02001273.1, forward strand.
TACTCACATAATCCAAGAATAGCAATAGTAAAGAGTAACAAAATGATACCTGATAGCATGGCACATAAAGAAAGAATCTCATTGGAGCAGTTGAATTGTGGGCTGACAACAAGCATTTTTGCCATTTGAGGATCCAGGGGGAATTCACTCATGATATCACCCAATTTTGTCAGGTTTCCTTGGTCATCCAGAGCACCAAGGCAATTCAAAACCTCCATAGCTCTCATCAATGTTTCTGGTGCGGGTGGGTCCATGAAATCGAAGCGCACCAGGTTATCGATCCACAGTTTCTTCAGAGTTAAAACTGTACTAGAAAGGTTTGATCGAAATATTTCAGGACTGGTCTGTGGTTGGAGAACGTTATGAAAGCACTTCTCTGTATAGAGTCTATAACACTTTCCATGCTGTGTTCTTCCAACACATCCAGATCTTCGGCGAGCACTTTCTTTTGAAATAGGAGAGAGCAGCAGAGATTCAACACTGACTCTGGGGTCATAAACTTTTTGCATTGCAAACCCCGGATCAATAACATATACTATACCATCTATAGCCAATGATGTCTCCGCGATATTTGTGGAGACAACCACCTTCCTCCCAGGACTGCCTGCCACAAGTGCCAGGGGAGCGGGTTCAAAGATCCTCTGTTGCATTGCGGAAGTGTGGAATAGAGAGGAACCGCTTTAATGGGACCCACTTTATCTCCCAAATCGTTAACTTCTTTTTTTATCTTCCGACATGCGTCCTCAATCTCATCTTCTCCCGTTAGAAAAACCAGAATGTCGCCAGGAGGCTCACACGTGTGTATCTGCACCACGGTTCGAATTGCTGCTTCAAGGTAATCCCTCTCGGGCTCCTGACTGTAAATGACTTCCACAGGGTGTAGCGGACCAGGAACTTTCATGAGAGGTGCGCCGTGAAAATAACCCAGAAACTTCTCTGCCTCAAGAGTTGCACTCATGACAACTAGCTTGAGGTCGGGTCTGTTTCTCAACACCTCCTTAAGAAGCCCAAATAGAACATCAGTAGCCAGTGTCCTTTCATGAGCTTCATCTAGAATGATAACCTTGTATCTTTCCAAGAGAGGGTCTATCATGGCTTCTCTTAAGAGCATACCATCTGTCAAATACCTATTACAAAAAAGGTATTAACCACTTGGCTTTAAGCAAAAAAAATATATGCATGAAAGTATTGCATAAAATATTTGTTGTACAAAATTTGTTCCGAATAGGTTTGTTATAGTACTTCAACACTGTCCGAGCACTAGAGCGGTCTTCAAAATGAATGCTATAACCAACTTCCTCTCCAAATGTCACATCCATCTCTTCGGCAACCCGGCGAGAAACAGACATAGCAGCAACCCTCTGTGGCTGAGTGCATCCAATCATATACTTCCTACGCTTATCAGGGGATTCCACAATAATGGCATCAAGGACAAACTGGGGTATCTGAAACAAAGACAAAGAGCAGTGAGATTAAGATCAACCAAGTAATATGTTATTTAGTGACTCGTACTGACCTGAGTGCTTTTACCAATACCCGAATCACCAACCAGGATGAGGGTCTGATTGTCTTTCAAGGCTTTCAAGAACTCATCTTTATGGTGCCAAACAGGAAGAGACTTCCTCTTCTCCAATTTCTCATAGTACCTCTGGGAGTAGGGCCTTCCAGTCCACCTATTGATAGGGGAAGACGTGGCGTGACAAAGTTGTTGCCCTGAACTGGTGATCATTGCCAAGCCGGCATCTGTTCTACAACACACCAATCTCTGGTTTAGCAAAAGGAGATGGGTATTATTTCCCCTCTGGCTTGGTCCATTTAAGTCTCCTGTTATTTTGTCTATTCTTTTCACCATCTCCATTGAGGTCTCCTCGGTGTTCTTCCTTCTCTTTTCTTTCGTTACGGCTGTAGCTTCCCCATCCTTTTCTTTAACTTTCTCCTTGCCATTTGGTGACACTAGCTTCGCCCTCTGAGTCCGCGGACCGTTTTTTTCAGCTCTTACAGCTGTATTTTCTCCAGATGAACTTGGTCTTCCTCCAGAGAACCATTCATCTTCCTTCAGCCACTTAGCTCCAATTCCCACTTCTTTTCTGGGGTCAATTCTCAACTCAGGCCCATATTTTCTCTCTAGACATCTCCCCGGGTGAGTGAGTGTTTCGGGACACACACTGTCACTGTGGCCAAGCAATCCACATATGTAACAGAAAGAAGAGATCTTTTCATAGCCAAAGCTAACATGGACCCACTCATTCTCTCCTCTCCTCAGCCGCGTTCCTCGCTTCAAGGGCTTCCTCAAATCTAGTTTAACTCTAATGCGCAAATGTTTGCTCCACAGCCCAAAGCTCGCTTGATCTGTCTCCAGGAACTCTCCCACATCATTCCCAATCTTCTCGGACACGTACCCACATTTCAATCCGGTTACTTGCACCCACACATAGGCATGATGCAGGGGAACATCTCTGGGGTCAGTGTGTTTCCCCATGGGTTCAAGAACGAGCAACTGGCTTCTGTACGACCAGGGACACAAATCCATTACCCGGTCACGATCCGCCTCGCTGTAGAATTTGAACACGTACAAGCCCTCCTCGATCTCTGTCACAGCCATTCCCATCAATGGCTTCCATATCGAGGCGAAGAAATTCTTCATTGTTTCAAAGCTTCCGTGTCTTCCGTTGATGAATTTCCCGACGAGGCAGAGGCTGAAGTCCATCATGGGTGCGACACAGTGTCTTCCTCGACGGTGATATAGTCTTCTTCTTCTTCTCCGTCGTCAATGTTCAGGAAAGCTACGGTTTTTGCCATTTGTTCTTGTACCCAAGCTTCTTCCATGGCTTTCAGGCTTTGATAGTCAACGGAAACTGTACAATATGATTTTGTACTGCGCGCCAAACGGCCGGTGAACAGTGTAAACTGAAAAAAGCATCCTCGTACGGAGAGAGTGGAGTGTTGCGTGAGTACTTGGTCAACAGAAAAAGGCGGTCACAGTAAAATTGATGTAGCCCAAGGCGGGTATGGAGTAAAAGAGGGTGAAAAGTGAGCAGGGCAAGTAAATGTAGCATAAAAATGGCAAGGAGTGAAAGAGGGTCAAAACTCAAAAGTGGGTGATAAAATTAAATTATACCGAGTAAAATTTTGAAAATTTTACAGAGTAAAATTTTGTTATTATGATTGTTGACTAAATTTCTTTTTAATTCTGTATATTCAAATATTAGCAAAAAGAATTTAAAATAAAAATTTGAGAGTACATTACTGTATAAGTGACTTTAGTTTTGAAGTGTAACTTTTTCTTTAAAAAGATCTTCAAGTAATTTGTGTGTTTGATCCCACCTTACTTTCATCAAACGATATAAAATATCAAGTAAATTATTAAAATGGACCTTTTGAATAAGGTGTTTTTCCAAATAAGTCTTTAATGAATTCTAATTACACATATATGGTATTTTATCATTGAGATATTTCATAAGTTCATTATAAAAAATGTCACTTAAATGAAGATAATCGATGATCACTGAAAATGATCATTTTGAAAATTTAATCTACGTTTAGATGATGAAAAATATCAAAATACTTTCCACTTAATTGACATTAAGTGACATATTTTTACAGAAGCCTATCTAGAAAATAGATCTTGATTATAAAGAATCAAGTAGTTAATTATTTAGAACTTATTGAAGTCTAATTTTGAAACACACTTTTTTAGAATAAGACCATTTTGAGAATTTATTCTAAAAAATTTAGAATAAAAAATTTTCTTGAAGAAGAAAGTGATTTTTAATGAAAATAATTTTCTCCTTACAATTTCGATTAGACACATACACTCACATTGCTTCTTCCCACATTGTTCGTTGTTTTTCCTTCTTCTTCATGAACACCAACGTCATTAGAGACACTAACATTGTTGAATTCTTGAGAAATTTTAGTCTAGCTTTCTACGTCCACATGCCGACGTTCATCAATGTCCTCTTGAAAGACTAATAAGTGGTAAATGTGCTATGCTCTAGAAATCCTTTTTTCCTTTTTTTGAAGGAAAACATTTTTCTCACAAATAATTTCCTACCACTTATATTACTTAAAATTTTCTAATGAAAAAAATTTCCCCAACCAAATACACCATTCTAATATAAAGAAAGTGTTATTTTTTCTAAAATGAATTAATATTTAAAAATAAATAATCCAAATAATTTTTTACTTTCATACTCCGTAGTACTCCATATTAAACACACTTTGTCTGAATCTACTTGTTTACTCGGTACTTCCTAAAAGTCGTCATTTTTAGAAATTGAGTTTAAATACCAAATAAAATCTTAAAATAAGAGGGGACCAAGGGGGTGCTAGGGTGAGGTGGGCAAGGGTACAAGTGAATTAGAGATGTAAGAACCATCAATTTTACAGAGCACCGCAGAGCCCTGAGATTTAATACGACCCGAGTCTCAAGGGTCAAAAAAATCCTTGCCGTTTATTATATTTATGATTCATCTGTTGGAAAACTTTTAAAATGTTATTTCAATATACTAATATGCAACACAAACTGAGTAATTGATGCTTTATCCAATTTGTCTCAAAAAAATGAAATTAGACAAATACACCAAAACACATAAAGTATTAAATAATAACCTTAAACATTAATTGAAAACAGCATTTCTAAACGAGGCTCTAGTATACTCGAGATAACAGAACAAATCCGTGCAAGAAAGGGGAAATGAAGTCATGGCAAAAGAGACTAAAACGAACCTATATTCCTGAATCTGAATAGTACAAAAGATCAGTCATCTCATCTTCTCAAAGAAAACATCAATGAATCCATCCCATCATCTAAGAGGGAGGGAGGGAGAGACCCAATGTATTGAATCCCAAGACACGCCGGACAAGGCCCCTTTTTCACTTCTTTTTCTTGTTCTGCTGATCTCCTCTTTCCCTCTCCTTCTTCTTGTACAGTCTGTCAAGAACATGCTTCGCTTCGCACTGTGGGAAATTTGTGATATCGTAATAATGCGGTGCAATGTCAATCAACCTGTATCCCAAGTAATGGACCACAAACAAGCAGTAAGATTTCTTTTTCTCTGTTTTCCTTCATTACACCATACTTCTAAGCAGAAAAGGACTCCAACTCCAATAGAATGAAATGAAAAGAGCAACAGGCAGAGATAATATATGGATCTTGTTGGTTCAAAAGTTCCCATTTTTTAAGCAGAAAAAGCAGCAAGAACTCAAAATAGACTATCAATTGGTGAAGTTTCCTATCCCCCCCCCCCAAAACCCAAATATGGTGAACTCCATATTAATGAATAAAAGATGCAAGACATAAAGTAGAAACATAATTTAAATATATAAAAACTGACCATTCTCCTCTGATATCAGTCACTGTGCGTATGAATTTCCTGCTCGTTAACACATATTCATTGTATATAACCCATTCTGGCTTATGATCCAGGCAGTTTGAAGGGTGTAGGTGAACCTCCTACAAATACATAATTTGTCATATCAAATTTAATTAGTGCCGCACATCTAATAAAAGCTTGTCCTACACTTACCACATTTCAAGAAAAGATAATTAATGAACATATAAAAGTTACTCCACAAATAGCTGGTGCATTTGCACAGGAAAGAGAACATACTTGATTGTCCTTCACTGTCAAATAGTGACCGGTGCGTTCCATATGCGCCACCTGCATGAAATAGCCGGCCAACATGGCCTTTCTTATGTTGATGTAGTAGTCACGGCTGTTGAAGTCGGTGCTACATAGCTTGAGGTTGAATCTAGCCATAATGCGTGCTAGTTGCTGCCTTACATTGTCTGCAGACTTGAGAGCCCTATGATTGATGAAATTCTCATAGCACCACTGTTGATCCTCCTCTGTAAATACAACAAACCCTTATAATCCACAACTTGTCAAATTCTTAAAATTGAAACGGCACAAATAAAAGTGAACTCACGATTTTGCTTGTAGGCATGGTATACATTCAGCAGCGTGAGGTGATCTCCATCAATGTGACTAAAACGACCCTTCGCTTCGTCCGCAGCTTTTTGAGCCTCCCTAGGCCGGATAAAGCAGTTGGGTACTATAGAAAAAAGTGGTTATCACAGAGGAGGGTCCACTGTGTGGTCAGCAGATGCATAGAGGCCAGACGATACCATTTGCTTCATGAGAGAATACTGAGAAACTGCAACTATCTGCATCAGCACTAGCTTAGAACCTCTATGGTGCATGCCAGCGGGGGGCATGGAATCCATACAAGACAGTTGCTGATGACAACCTAAGACGACACAGAAAACCACACACATGTGCACACTTGTGCTCATGTGTGCAGTCCACAACATCCATGGGTGCATAGAATCATATCTATGCACGAAAAAGATGAAGGCATGGAGAAGAAGACTTCCCAGCCAGACAAGACCAACAGTAATGTGGACAAATACCACACTTACATACTCAACAAATAGCAAAAGTAAATAGTAAAATGATACCTGATAGCATGGCAGATACAGAGAGAATCTCATTGGAGCAGTTGAATTCAGGGCTTACAACGAGCATTTTTGCCATTTGAGGATCTAGGGGTAACTCACTCATGATTTCGCCCAATTTTGTCAGGTTTCCTTCATCATCCAAAGCCCCAAGGTAATTCAAAACCTCCAAAGCTCTCATCAATGTTTCTGGTGCAGGTGGATCCATAAAATCAAAATGGACCAGGTCATCAATCCCTAGTTTCTTTAAAGTTAAAACAGTATTAGAAAGGTTTGATCGGAGAATTTCAGGATATGTCTGTGGTTGAAGATCATTCTGAAAGCTCTTTTCTGTATAAAGTCTATAACATTTTCCCGGCTGTGTTCTTCCAGCACGTCCAGATCTTTGGTGAGCACTTGCTTTTGAAATAGGAGAGACCAGCAGAGATTCAACACGGACTCTGGGGTTGTAAACTTTTTGCTTTGCAAACCCTGGATCTATAACATATACTATACCATCTATAGTCAATGACGTCTCTGCAATATTTGTAGATACAACCACCTTCCTTCCAGGAGGACCACCTGCCACAAGTGGCGGGGGAGCAGGTTCAAAAATCTTCTGTTGCATTGTGGGAGGGAGTGTTGAATAAAGAGGAACCGCTTTAATTGGGCCCACTTGATCTCCCAAATTGTTAATTTCTTTTGTAATCTTCCTACATGCGTCCTCAATCTCTTCCTCTCCAGTTAGAAAAACAAGGATGTCACCAGGAGGTTCGCACATATGAATCTGCACCACAGTTCGAATTGCTGCTTCAAGGTAATCCCTCTCGGGCTCCTGCGTGTAAAAGATTTCCACAGGATGTAACCGACCAGGAACTTTCATGAGAGGTGCACCGTAAAAATAACCCTGAAATTTTTCAGCCTCAAGAGTTGCACTCATAACAACTAGCTTGAGGTCCGGTCTGTTTTTCAAGACCTCCTTAAGAAGCCCAAATAGAACATCAGTTGCCAGTGTCCTTTCATGAGCCTCATCAAGAATGATAACCTTGTATCTTTCCAGAAGAGGGTCTGTCATGGCTTCTCTTAGGAGCATACCATCTGTCAAATACCTGTTAACAAAACATACAAGGCTCAGTAAACAATTGGCTGTTTGCAAGAAATAATGGTTGAATATGGAACACAACGGTAAATTTCAACAAGCAAAATTAATAATATGTTCATAATTACTTCAAAACTGTACGAGCACTACTGCAATCTTCAAAACGAATGCTATAACCCACTTCCTCTCCAATAGTCACATCCATCTCTTCAGCAACTCGACGAGAAACAGACATAGCAGCAACCCTCCGTGGCTGAGTGCACCCAACCATATACTTCCTACGTTTATCAGGGGTTTCCACCTCAATGGCATCAAGGACAAACTGGGGTATCTGCCACAAGTAGAAAGATATGAGAGTTAAACATTTGAAACAGGAGCATTTAAAAGTGGATCATACACATTATTCACTTTGATGAAGCATAAAATACACTTTTGAGTCCAGTTATACAGATAAAAATTGCCTGCCCTCTTTGATATGATTATGTTGCATGTGACCTACACACGAATTTGGAAAGTGTAAAGCATATGAAAAAAAAGCATATGGGGGCTCAATACTCTTATTACCTCACACATACTTGAAGGGAAGGAAAAAAACTTGTCTTGCAGCTAATTTGACCTAGAAGGATATGATGTTTCTTAATAGTTATGAAAACTGTGAGGTTAGTATATTACTCCAGTCTTCGTAAGATAATTCAGCTGGAGAGTTACAGTGTCGTTACCCAAGCAATGGAAACATTTCAAACTGTTTACTGTTGTGATTATCTGGTAGTTGGGTTTATTCTCAAGAAAAATATTTTCCTTCCAGAATACTAAAGCTAAATTCTAGGCAGTACATGATACGTTGCCGCAAAGCGTCAGACATCACACAACAACCCAGTTCGTTGTGTCTGTGGAGGATGTGTATGCAGACCTTACCCCTACTAGAAAGTAGGGGTAAGGTAGAGAGGCTGTTTGCCTGTTTCCCAAAGGTCAGACATCTTCTAAAAGACTACCATGTTTTCCTTTTTTGGGCGTCCCAAAGAGAATTTCTCATTCCATTAAGGAATGAAAGTAGCAATTCACAAGAAAGTCCACAGAGGGAGTATTAATTTTTCTCCTAATCTTTTCGGTATCCAATATGAAATAAGATCATATACAACAGGAATTGAAAAAAAAAACTTTAGATAACATAAAAATGATAGAAAAAAGTATGGATCAATCCCAAATTTGTAGGCAGTTATGGCACAAGAGCGATGGGATTTCAAAGCCAGCCAAAGAGGAAAAAAATCGAACAGACCTGAGTGGTTTTACCACTGCCGGTTTCACCGACCAAGATGAGGGTTTGATTGTCTTTCAAAGTTTGCAAGAACTCATCTTTCTGGTGCCAAACAGGAAGAGTCTTCCTCTTCTCCAAGATCTCAAGGTACCTCTGGGAGTAGGGCTTACCAGTCCACTTATTGACAGAGGAAGACAGGGAGACGATTCCCGGAAGCATGGGAGAACCTAGACCGTTGAGCTTCGCCGCCTTCGTCGAGCCGTCGTCCACCACGTCGAACAAACTCACCTTCCTCTTCCGCTCAGTTCCCATCAATCGAATCTTACGAGAGGAGCAGAACTCCTCGCCGTCCACCGCACAGGGTATATTGTGGGAACGATACCGAGGATATTCTGGACCCGACCCGCGTTGATTTAGGGGAAATTTGTCACCAGCCTCACTCTATACGGAGGGAGCAGAGATGGGATGGAATGCGTCGTGGATATATACGGATTCACCCTATTTGAGAATCTGTTGGGCCGGCCCAACTTATATAATTTTTCCCCCAAATTGGGCTTCTAACGCCATGTTTGTCAGGTTCCTATTAACATTAAATGTTTTAAATTTACTTAATTTGAGAGAGCTATCGGATAAATTATGAATTTAGTATTTCTTGATTTTATTTGTATTATAAAAAAAGATTAAAGTATGAGTAAAACATTGAAAATCTACCAAAATAAGAGTTTCATATGTTTATTTTCGAAATAGGAGTTAAAATACATTTACAATGTCAATCATTTACACATACATTACTCCAAAAAGTATTGTGAATTGTTCATTTATAATGTCACATTACCACAATGTGAACTAATATTTTGATATTTTTTTATGTTCTACTCATATTTAGAGAGATTTTGTCAGTTCTACTGTTTAAAAATTATTTAAAATTTTAAATTAATTACGAATGCCATGAAAATGTGTTTGCTTTATTTTCTTCTGGCTTGGGCAATTTGTATAACACATTGGGATACATGCACAGCCTAAATATTTTTCTACTTGTCGATTGTACGCTTCTTTTCATACAGCCGATATTTTTCGTACACCTGAAGGCGAGAAAACTCTAGCTGCAAGGCTACGATCACAAAAGAAGTAGAAGAGAAGCGAAAGTAGAGTTGAATCTAAGCTCGACCGCGAAGCCCATGATCCCCTTCGTTAGAGATGAAGAGAAACAGTAAGGCTGGAAAAGCTCGATGATGGACAGCCATTCCCTTCGATGGGAAGGAACATGAAGAAGCACAACATCTTCTAGGTTCTAGCCGGCCAAGGGAGGAAGGAAGGTGTGAATTTGGACTGTGCGAATACTATAAAATGAGTATGGTTACTCTTAAATGAACATTTTATATAATTATGATAACATTATGCAGTTCTTAAATGTGTATACACATCCATTTTATAATCCACTTGTTCTGAACAAATCTCAAAATAAATGTTCAAAATGATATGGTGTTGTTCGCAAATCACTTTCAAACAAATATACAACTAATATGAATATAAAATGCAAAAAAAATGAACATTTTATTACTCCTATATGACTATTTACCAAATGTACATAGAGCATTGTATATCAGACCGTATAGCAACTCGTTTTGCGCAAGATTTGCGTAGTCTTTTTAACAAAAGTCTAGTGAACTTGTTGCCTTATTTAAAAGCTAAATACTCTCTCCGACTCCAATTAAGTTGCATGTTTACTATTCACATAAACAAATTTCATTCATTTTTCTCTCTCAACTTTTGTTACAAATGTGATGATATAATATTTACATTGGACATGTCGCCTTTTATCTAGTAGAGCTTTTGATTAATTTTTTTAATAAGCAAATTCTGTTTTTTAATTCCGCTCCAATTCTAAAATTATATTGAAAATAACTTTAATCAAATCTCAAAAAGAGAAATGTGTATAAATAAATTTAAAAAACCAAAAAAAAGACGCTCTTAGAAATGTTACCTACAAGAGGGAGCGCTAATATTTCCTTACACGCCGTTTATAAATGTTAACAAAAAAAGGACTTCAAATTTTGGAACTAACGATCCATCAGGCTAATCATGTTCAGACAGATTACAGAGCCGTAGCGCCTTTCAAAAATTCGCCATCTATCACAAGTTTCATGCTTTCACAGAACTGAGACGATGCATTTGAATTTAGACGTACCGATAGTCAATTGTCCAGTGGAAGATGGAAAGACTTCAGTATGTCTTTTTCCTTGCAGATGTCTTTCTCGCGTCTTTTCTTACATTGCTGCCAGATCCTGATGCAGCAGACATCACCATCGCAGCAATGGCTTGATATAAATCCTTCAATCTGCAGAGTACCATTTTCAAAAAGAGCACAATTCCACTTAAAATAAGAGGTTTTTTTGGAAAATGGTTATGAAAGGAGAATGAAACAGAATTCTTCAATCAATGAAAGAGAATCCCCAGCAATTGAAGCTTAATTTTTACCTCGGCATGCTAATGAAAAGTAGAATAACTGAGACTCCAACAATGAGAGGATACGCATGAACTGGAGTCAATTCCTGAAGATAACAAGGGAAATTTGAGAAAGCACGCAACAGAACTAGAGTTAAATATGTTTTAGGTACTTGTAAAATGAGTCACTTTTGTTTTTGGTCCCCTTGAAATATTTTTTAGTTAAGGCATCCCTGTAAAATATATTTTTTTTTGCAGATGGTCCTCCCACCAATTTAGAGTTAATGTGTAAGGGTTCACAAGGACTAAAAACAAAATCACTTTGGACTTTAAAAATCTTAGAGGCACCAAAAACAAAATCGCTAATTCTATAAGGACTAAAAACATATTCAACATGAACTTAAAATTTTAAAAAGTTAGTGGGAGGAGCATTTGCAAAAAAAGAAATTAAAGGATTAAATTATTATAATATATTTCAGAAACCCAGAAAAAGCTTGTGAGAGAAAACAGAAAGAAAATCGGAGAGAAGTTGGCAAAAAGATAGTACAAAATAAATAAATCACTTTACTTTTTATATTTTTTGTTATATAAAGATTGCGAAGTCTAAATGTATGTAAATATCTATAAATATTTAATAAAGCTTGATTTTCCTTCATTTTTTTCAGTGTGCAAATAACATAAAAAAAAAAACTTTTCCTTGGCACTTTTTCTGTTTCCGTGGCAGCTCCAAACAGACCCCATAGAATATTAGCTTGTCAATAAAAGACACTAGAGAAAAAATAAAAACTTGCAAGGGAGCCAAGTTAGACATTTAGTAAAACAGAGGCATACCTGTTTCTGGTGATCCTCTTCAATTCTGTATCTGAGAGGGCCTACATGAATTTGCCTATTTTTCTCTAAATCAACCTCAATTACTTCCGATTCAAACCTGTGGGTGCCCAATAGCGTAGCAGACCGGAGTTGCAGAAGGTGTTTGCCTTTGGGCAAGTCTTTCAACGTGAAAAAGTTTGAAAGAGGCAGCGGGAAGACAGATTCAATCTTCATTGGGTGAGTTGCAGACTTAACTTCCACCTGAATTTCTGGTTGAAAGTCTTTCATTTTATGCCCCACGACATGGCAGCTTACCATGGTCATCTCTGGCTCTTCAAATACAACAAAATCTAACCCCCTATAGTCATCAGTCCCGACCTATAATCAAGCAAGCACAACCAATAAATTCTTAAATCCTCTTAATTCTTAAACCTAGCAACACCAAACTTTATTGAATGGATAGTTATACACTAATACCACTACTACAGTTGGTCTACCTAACAGGGTGCACTCAAGAGAAGAGCTTTGCTACATACTCCCTCCGTCCCAGAAAGAATGCCACAGTTACTATTCTGGCCTCTCGATAACTTTTGTTTGTTTACTCGTTTTGGTTGACCATTTGACAAAATAAAATATTATTGTCGCATCTTGTTTTGTAGAACTTTTCATATACTTTTGAATGGTGTACTTTTTACTTTTTATTACTTTACCAATTTGAAATTAAAGTGATTTTAAAAGAGATGATATTTTGCACGTCGTTCGAAGTGTTGCAAATAAATTGGGACGGAGGGAGTATATTAGAGTGACGCATTTTGTCTGGTTGCTAAAATAGCATCTACTTCTCTCATTTTGTCCAAAGCAGCTATCTCGCACTGGCCATTAAATCAGCTTGATATGAACAACGCTTTCTTACATATATATGTAGGGCAAGGTTCTAGTATTCCCTGTCTCATGGAAACATCTCTACTTTGGAGTAGAGGCAAGGTCTATGTACACATACCCTCCCCAGACTCTACTCTCGGGGGATCCAACTAGGTTGTTGTTGTTGTCCCTCTGTCCCGAAAAGAGCTTCCAACTTTGACTTTACAGTATTCAAGAAAAAATGTTGAAAAGTGAAAAGTGTATGGGTGAAATGTATTTAGAAGGGAGAAATTTTGTAGGCCAAAGTGTGAAGTTTTTTTGGGGGACATCTAACTAAGGAAAGTGTAAAGTTTCTTGTGGGACGGTGGGAGTAGCTAATATGAATGACATTACAAGTAATGACAAACTGATGTTGTTTATCTCGAGCACCATTTGTCATGTTACATTAACAAAGGATCTAGGGACAATGCGGTACTTTTTCAGTATTGAGGCTGCTTATTCCATAAACATGTGTTTCTATACGCCAACGAAATTATGCATTCCGAATCTCAAACGAAACTAGGTTGTTGAATTCCAAACCAGTCCACACTCCTATGGATCCAAATGTTGGACTTTTGGCCAAGCAAGAAGAGCCATATTCTGATCCAAAGCGGTATGAAAACTTATGAGCAAGCTGAATTAGTGTTATCACTGTTGAAAGATATCTTATAGTACATGAAAAACTAACAAAACAAGGCGCTGCTGGAATGTTGAATCTTGAAGCGAAGTATAGGGCCATTGCACTCACTACAAATATACTCATCTCGCCAAAGTATTTACTTCAAGAATTAAGATGGTGCAAAGTTTAATTTCAGAGTGTAAACTTTGCACCATTTTTTTGTTGAGAAAAAAAGATGGTGCAAAGTTTACACCCTGAAATTAAATCTATTATTTATGATGATCAAGACTCTTCATATTTGCCCCCATCTAGTTTTGTAATCCCTCCATCCCTAAATAAAATTCTCACTTTCTTTTTCCATTTGTCTCAAAAAAAACTTCTCAATTCTTTTATTTCAATTAAAGGAAATGAAAAAGTGGCTAATATCATTTTCTCTCCTCGAAACAATTTTTATCCACACACTTCACTTTTCAACAACTTTATTAAACTTCGTGAAGTCAAACTATGACTTTTATTTAGGGACAAATGGAGTATAAAAGAACTAAAAATATAGAAACTGATTGTCATTTCATACGGGATAAATTTCTGTCTAAGAAAATTAACACGTCACAATCAACTTAGGGATAAATTCACCATCTCTTTAAGAGGACCTCAGATAGCCTGCATTTGTAACATGCTTTGTAAATATGACATGTATGCACCATGCCACCAGCTTCAGAGGGTGTTTATGTATCTGTCATAAAGCTTGATATTGGAGTAAAATATTTTTCTTTTCTTATTGTCTACTTTGTACGAGCCAAGTTCCGAAAAGAGAGGTATTGGTGTTTTTAACTCGTATGTGGGTCAGGGGCTCAGGGCCTTTTTTCATTACAGAGATGTAAAACTAATTCATTGGTTATATTCAAGTACCATTCTGGCAAAGATAGGAGTAAGGTGTGTCGCTAAATTTAACCATGGAATCAATACAAACCTAATACCATCTAAGGGACTCAATGTCTTTCCTCTTATGCATTTTGAATATCCTTCCTATCAACATCAAAGATTATTGTTAAGAAGATAAATGCTGGCTTTCTCTTCGGGGAATGAAGAAATCATAACTTTGGAATAAACAAAGTTATCCTTGTAAAGACAGAGAGACTATATCTGTTACACCCTACATACATGGCTACATGCATTGGTGCATTTACTACCCCAAAACTGCGCAGAAAAAAAAGAAGCAAGGGAAGTTTAATGTGTTTGTGTCACTTTGGTTTCATCCATTATGTGCGCGAAGCTAAAATATTTTCAATAGTCACTCTTTAAGGTCCATTGGCAATGGATGGTAGGTATCTAAATGCAGGCTCTTGATAGCAACTAAACTTAATGTTATAGCAAAGAACAGATGAAATTAGAATGGAATAATGGATGCAATAATGATGGAATGAGGTTTTATTGCATAAGCAACAGGACAAAAGTGCAAAATTCCAACCTTAATGGTTATAGACTCTGGAGATGCACGTTCAATAAGATGGTTACCATAACCAACCCTTCTCAAAACTCTGATTTCATACGTAGTGTCAGGTAAAAGACCCCTCAGGCGATAGTTTCCTGTTGAGTCAGTTAAGGTTTCCTCATAAAAGCCTTCTGAATCTGCTCGAGCTTCTATTGAAACACCCTCTTTTGGCTGACCAGACAGAACAGTGACAACTCCCATGGCACTGGTAAGGTTGAACCACATAAAAACGAATAACAGGAACGAAGGAATACACCGAATCATCAACTCATGCATATATAAGTTCAAATATACTATATGCAACATCATATGAAGAGAAAAAGTAAATTACTAAATTCTTGTATGGATATACAAAATGCAATTCAAGGAGAAAGGTGTTCCCAATTGCATAAGGTCTGGCACATCATGGGGCATTTTTTATTACTTTTTATGTAGGAAGACATCTAGCTGGTATCATAATCACTCAAATGACATTTCATCACTGTCATATGCAGGGAAAATCAATAACATATAATTTTACTGTCATTTTCTATATGGTGCGGAGGGTGATAGAACCATTTGACCCCACCATGAACTATAGACTTTTGGTTGTAGCCCCGCTACCGGCCTGGTAGTGACACGCGACTGAAGCAATTAAATGCTAGTTCAATGATGATCTTTGCTTCTCGCCTTTTTGTGCACCAATAAGTTCAGTAACTCAGCAGCATGAAAGTGGCCTCCCCTTTCGGGAGAGTAACATTGGTGCATGGGCTACAACCCATGACATGTCACGTGTGCATCAAGTGTTTAACCACTTGAAGTGCACTTTGTTGTGAGTCACCACCTAATATATAAGGGGTTTAATGTTTTCTAAGGTTTCTATGATTAATACAATGCCATTTTGCAATATTTTCATAAACGTTGAGACATCATTTGAGTCATGTATCAGACGAATATGAATTGTTGTGCTTAACTATTTATATTGTTCTTGAAATGTATTTCATCGTCTCCATAGCATGGACGTTTTCATGTAAAATATAAAACATATATACATTTCAAATTCTAGACTCAAATATTGGCAAAACTTTTAAAATGTTTAGATTTTCTAGACTCGGGTTAATACTACCTACGGACTTTTTGAAGGGGTGAGTATAACGACCAATTTCGCATGTATACAGTATACCTGTATGCAACTCGAGTAGCATGAAAAATTATCTCTTTAGATTCACCAGAAACAAGTTCAATTGCCTGTGCAGGAGGTGAGAAAGCATACTCCTACAAACAAAAAACCAATCACAAGCACGATTTGACATCTGACATAATATTTGTGTGAATCTTATGATTTTGAGATCATAGAAATTCTGAATGTCAAAAACAACATCAGATTGGTCCCTTCGTGGTAAGGACATAAGGTCAAATATGGTCAATTAAAAGAAAGTTCAAACACTTGTGTTTTAGGCATTCAAAACTCACTTAATCATACAAACATTATCTCCAATATTACCTTAAGCAGAGGCCGGAGATAAAAACTCCCTGGAAATAAGTTGTCAAAAATAAAAGTTCCGCCAACACCGGTTACTGAATTGTTCCTATAACCATCTTCCCCGCTCAACGACAAGAGGGCTGATGGAAAAGGCTCTCTTATATCTTCATTTGAATAAATGCGCACATATATTTGACCAAGCTTCTGACAAGAAAATGAATGAGGCCCTACAGGCTTTATATGATAACCAGACTGCATGAAAGTTTAACAAAATGGTCAGAGACCAGCATATACCAGTTCTCTGGTGAATTAACATACAAGATACTTAAGTAGGATAGTGACGCATTGTGAACATTGATGTATGTCTTCAGCCTATTTTTCAGATGATATGTTCACTCCAGCTACTAGCTTAGTTAATAGTAATGTACACAGTTTTAATATTATGTACTCAACACCATCGAGCACCCAGAAGAGTGTATATTTTATATCATAAGACAGACCCAAATTAATACGTCAAAAATTATGAAAACATAATCAACTGATTGAGATGAAAAGAGTCTGTACATTTCAAGTTTTCAACTTATTTTCAATTAGTTGAGTTCAGTTCAGCATTTTTCAGTAAAAACAACTAACATTTCACTTCAGTTGATTCAAATCAACATCGACAACAACCTAGTAGAGTCCCAAAATTGGGATTGGGGGTGTACGCTGACCTTGAGGGAAAATGCCTTGCATGTCTCATATATGCAATATGCCATTTGGAACATTGCAATGAGCCAATGACTAACATTTTTGGCAAGGGAATACTTACAAACAACACATCTACTTCCTCTTGACTTCCTCCTCTAGCCCCACTTGGGATGCGTAAGAGAAAACAACGTTTAGGGTGCTCTTGTTGACCACAAGCTTGACGGTTATCAACATGAGGTCCATATCAACCAAAATGCCTAGCATGTTCTTGTTCCTCGTACCATAACTTATACGTCTCCACCTATCTAGCTTTGGTACCCACCCATCTGGTTTCTTGGATAAACATTAAAAAAATCTTCCTCTTTTGAAGGGTCTTCACCAACTTTATCAATTTCCCTCTCAAAGTCGCTATGTTCCACAACCCAACTCTCAACTCAGACACTCTCTTAAATCTCCTCCCTAGCTCCTCCCCCCCGTGAACGACACAACCCTATGACATCATTTTCCATTATAGCAACTCTAACCTCACCAACTACACCTGCTAGTTAGGCAAACATACAGAACAGGGCTTTAAGAATCAAAAATGGAGAAGAGGTAAAATTTAAAAACTAAGGTGAGCAAGCAACAGTTCAATTCAATTCAGTAAATTTCAGTCAGAAAAAAACACATATTGATGAATCCTTTCCGTTAAAACTAACCTTTGAAGCTTCGACGTGGTAATTAACATCATCATATAAAGGCCCTGCAACATAAAATCCGTCTACCCCTGTACTAACTTCAGCTGCTACATCCCCTTGCTTGAGAGGAGCACTATGGCTTTCCCCCGCAGCAATGATTTTGATGTTAATGTCAGACAGGGGGGGTGAGACTGATCCTTCAATATATAATCCTATGCGACCATAGAATGGGGGAATTACTGGGGGGCAATCCTCTTGCATCAAAGAAACCTAAGCATACAACGTGAATGCACTTCAGACATGAGTATGATAATGATTCCAGAAGAATATAAAACTATAACACTCCATACATGCTGTTGTCTGGGGTAGAACAGTATCTTTTTTTCCCCATCACCCCTGCCAAACAGCAAATTAAGCATTCATTAACAATGATGACAGGCAGTTAGACCATGTAAGGACACTGGAGAAATATGTAAGGATTCAGGGATTAATATACTCCGTATTAACCATGCAGGGAAACAAGCTAAAGATACAGGAGGGAGAGGGCTCAGATTATAAGTGCAGCAACTGTAATTACATACCGAGAGTCTTGAGGAACAAAAATGAATTTATCTCCCGGTATTGCCCATGTTGAATATTCATAAACAGTAACAGATTGATTAATATCATTATGGCTAGGGATTGCAGCAATACGACCAATCACAGAACCTTCAGTGTCTAATACATCAACTTGAATGTTTTGGGGCATATTTTGTGAACCACTAGGCGAACTTGGGTCAACGTGAAGATGACCCTTCAGAAGATATTTCTCTCCTTTTAAAGAGATTGGCTACAAAAACAAGAAAATAAGTAATGAGAAGAGAGATAGAGGAGAGAAGTGAAACACACTATGAAATCTGGATAATTGAAAGCTAGTGAACATAATACCAATGGATCAGAAGTATCAATTATCAGAGAGGAGCTCCTGAAGGAAATACATGATTTATGAAAATTCAGCTCATGCACTCCGGGAGATTCCACACATAAATGCTGAGATCCCTTCTGTAATATAACCATGGTGGAGGATGAAAGAAAAATATTGAGCTTCAAATGAAAATAGATGTTTCATAAAATTGTGATTGTCTCTAAGAGATGCCCATTTTAACATCATATAGAGCTAACCTTTATCTTGAAGTTCACAACAGAACTGTCTTGTGTGAGGAAAGCATCTACCTCATGACTTGAAATAATATTAACCCAGTACCCCTTCTGTACAAATGATAGTCCTTTAACATCATTGGTCCCAACATTAATATTGGTAAAACTTTCATCCCAGCACCATCTATCTTCCCCAGAAAGTGCTACTAAGGGGTTCTTGACCTGAAAATGAACAAAAGCATACAAAAAAGAAAATATAACTTCTATTTAGAAAAGGCTCAGGTGAGTGGATATTTCAAATTTTGCAATTTCAAGTCCACACATTCTATATTCAAGCACTCTCTTAAATGCATTATAGCATTTGCATCATTCAAGCATTATAGCATTTGCATCATTCAAGCAGCTAAATGAATATGTGTGCAATCAGCATGATGCACAATTTGAGTTAAACAAGTTTTAGATATTATTTATTTGTGTGTGTACTCCCTCCGTCCTAAAACATTCTTCCCATTTTGGTTTACGAGGTTTGACTGAATTTATTTTCAATTCAATTTATTTGATTATAGGTGTAATATTTTAAAATAAAATATATACATTTAAAAACTGCATTTAAAGCTCTTCAAAACAAGGGGTGACATGACTATATTATTTTATCAAATAACTAAAATAAATAGGTGATGAAAGTGATTAAAGTTTGAGCATGTGAATAGAAACTGGGAAGAAAGTTTTAGGACGGAGGGTGTGTGTGTGTGTGTGGATATAGCAGGCAGAGATGGAAACATATTACCTCAACCCTATATTTACCAGGAAGGACATTTGAGAAAATGAATTCATTGCTGTCATTTGTCAAATGTGTTAGCTTCCTCTGATCCTTGTGCTTGCCTTCCAGGTGCACAAGAGTAAGAGAAACAGAAGAACCACACTTCTCTTTGCATACAACAGATCCTGCTATACTCACTTGCACCTTAAAAGTACAGGAGATGCATTATGTTAGTTGAAGTTCAATGCTTCACAAGATATGCGCTGCTTAGTAAGAAATTTATTCTGAACTTCAACAAAAGAAATCTTCAATACTACATTTGGTGGTCAAAATTACCTGTTTAAATTCAATGTTTAATACTGGCTTTCTGACTGAAATGTCAACATGAGGAGGGGAGAATAAAAGATCTGGAAAATTTTCAGGTGTTGCTGCAATTGCAGATAAACGGTATTCCCCTGGCGTAACCTGTGGCAAAAGGTCTGTGATTAACTAAACTTTTTTGTGAAATATAGTTAGAACAGATACCAGCACACCAGTCATTAAACTAGCATTTAATGACACACAGAATCAAGTTTACTTGTTTTCAAGTATTACACAAAATCACATGCAAATTTGATTTCGCTTATCATCTGGGTTAATATAGTATAGAACATCGAACAAACAAGAAAACAAAACTGATCACTTTGAGGTAGGATCCTAGAATAACGATAAAAAGGCTCCGGAAAAAAACATATGCATGCTAATGTTTTTTCCATTTTTGTTTTTGACTCTGAAAAGACATCTTAGCATACCAGCCATTAAACTAGGATTCCTACAATATAGTAAAACTCAAAAGGCCATTATCTGCTCGCACATTGGTCCACTGAAGATGGTTAATTACTTGGATAGCTGGATTACGAACTCTGTTTAAGAAAAAACAGAACCTGAGAGAGTTCTTCCAATAAAATTAAGTTACTGAGAATATCACTTCAAGAACGCATTTGACCGAATATAGAGTATCAGCTAGTTATCATGGTATGTAAGATTAAGCAATCACAGGCTGCGAAATGTGAGATGAAACAAAAAGAGCTGAAGCAATTACTATCGAGCTCTTCCACCAACATACCTCAAAACAAAAATTTCCACTCTGATCCGTCTTTTTCACTTGAGGTTTCATGTTTTCTGGTCCATGAGTTAGAGTTACCTGCATTGATGAAACCCCTTTTAAGAAAGCAGAAAGAAGACAGTATTATTATCATATAATGATGCTAAACCCAATAGGAATAATAGACTCACCTAATGAGAATTGTCAATCATAAATCTTCTAAAACTAGGATCACTATATTCTACTCCCTCCGTCCCTAAATGGACGCCACTATCACTATCACAGCTCCTCAATAACTTGTTTGTGCATTTTCATTTATCATTTGGTAAAATAAAATATTCTTGTCACCTCTTGTTTTGTAAAACTTTTGATGTATTTTTGAACGGTGTACAACAACAACAACAACAACAACAACCCAGTTGAATCCCACATGAGAAGGGTCTAGGGAGGGTGTGTGTACGCAGACCCAATTGAATCCCACAAGAGTATGGTATGGGGAGGGTGTTTGTACGCACACCAGTTGAACTTTCTTGCACGTTCTTTAGAGTGTGGTATCAATTGTGGGACGGAGGGAGTATTATTTTATTAATTCTAAACTTAGAGATGGAGGGAGTAGCTTTTTATGTCTATGATTCTTCCATAAATCATGTGCTAAGAAAACTTGTGGCTTAAAGCTGAAAATCATTTTCAAAGTTATATAGTTTATTAGTTCACTAATGTAAGAAGACATTCCATAGTCCTGGGTGTCTTCCAGTGGTCTTCTAGCCACTAGTTTGGCTCGATGATTTGGGTCAGTTTTTGGGACAAAAGAGGAAACCACAACCAATTTACACCAGTTTGATTTAGTTTTTTATGTTTAATCTTGAATCTTTTTATTCAAATTATGTAGGTTTTGATTAAATTTGAATCTTTTTATTCAAATTATGTATGTTTAATCTAACTCAAAATGATAAGGGTAGTAAATGCAGCAATACATCAAGGGACGACAAGGGTCTAATAGAAACAGCTTCTCTGTTTTTACAAGGGTAAGGTTGCATCTATTTTGGCCCCCAAGACCCCAACGGAATGAGGATTATACTAGGTTGTTATGTAGGTTGTGATTCAGCTTTTTTTGTTCAGTTGGTGGTTTTTGATTTGTTGAACCAACCCCTAGAACCACTTGAGAATTGAAATACAACTTGAACTTGATTTTTGATGCTCACACAAACATCCTCAACTTAAACTTTAAATTTCTGGATTCGTTTTATGAAGGTTATCCCATAATGCCACCATGTAAGAGAACAGGGTAATGTTTGGGTAATGTGACTCTCTGATAACCTTGGGATTCTTAAGTATTGTAGAGAGCTGGTCTCCTAAAGAGTCTAAACAGGGCACGTGCTATGCTCTAATTCGTGTCATTCTACTCTCTGAAGTGTCATTACAGTAATGTGCACTTTGTCTACATTTTCAATGATGCTTATGAATAAAGTTTGAATGAAAAAGGAAACCAAAACAAAAAGAGTAAATACAAGAAAAGATTGTTTACATCACATATTGGGTATTCCATTGCTATCTGCACTGCTATTTATTAGATTATGGCTTAACTAGCACACTATATATGACCAAGTACTATTTAGTATTTACTGAATTCTAAAATGATACCTAAACAGACCTGGTTTGAACCTGCTTGGTTCCTATGAATAAATTTTGGCAAAAAAAAATTTGTTTAAATTTTATACAAAGCCTATTAATTTTCTATAGTATTCAATGTGTCACATCTTAGCAGCAACAAGTGAACAAGCTAGAAGTTACATAAATTTTTAAAGTTATCATGGTAAAAGTACTGCGCCTTTTTTAGTTATATGAAAATGTTATAACTAAATAAAATGCTTAAATGATTGGGACAACAAACTAAAGTGGGATTTGGTCATACCTTAGCTGCATAGTTGCTATTAAGAGTCCGAACACTCCCACATACATCATATGACAAGGAGTTGATATCAGCAATTGAAGCCATATTTGGTAAAACCTAAAAGTTCAAATTTTCAGGTGAGAGAAGATTGAAACTGGGTATTCAGTCACATTGAAGAGACGCAATACTGAAGATAATATATACCTTGTTTTAAAGAAAAATAAATTGAATCTACAGTCATTCAAAGCATGTAATTGCATAGTTAATTAGCTTACCAAAAAGTCATTCAGTTTGTTAAACCTGTAGTGCTCCTTCTTTGCCTCCAAATTGTAACGTTTTGATGTGACCTAGAAATAGTCAAAAGGAAAAGAAAACTAAAAAGGAGCCTACAGAACTTCTGATATCATAAATACCGCAGGCTATTACTTTTATTCTTTTGATGAGAACATTATTCCTGAATGCATCAGGAGTTGCAGATAAAGTACATACGGATAAAAAAGACATCGCCCAGTTAATCTAGGTGAGCCAGTGGTGGGGGAGGGCAACCCCCGTGGCTCACTCTCATTGCCTCATTTTAAGCAATGTTTGCTTACAACCCAGTCTCTTGTATGTTTGAAATAGTTGTACACATCACTCCTGAATATTTGATCTTCGCCATTCATCGTATTTGTAAGTTTGCATAAATAGAATTTGCAAAATGCTACATGTATCCTTATTCTGTTCCATAAATTAATGAAAAATCTTGGGGAAACAATAATGTGCACTACCTCACATATAAATGTGCATTATAGTGAATGAAAAAATGCATCATTCTCATTTCTCTGGTTTAGAGTCATTCTCGCCGGAACAGGGTCTATGATAATTAGAATGTCCCATATTGCGACAAGTCACAAGCCGGAGAGGCCCAAACAAGGCAGGGCAAGTCATTGCGGACGGCTTTGGTTTGTCCCTGACCCCAACCCATACCTCAAAACCAAACTTTCAAAAGAAGGTCAAAAAACTAAACAAATGATACATTGACAAATCCAGCATCTTGTTCTAAGGTGAGAGACACAAAAAAAAGGAAAATCATATACAACATTATCATTACTATAGTTGTCAAGGCTTGAACTGTATATTACAAATTTATTTTGGGGGGATCCCTTTTGAGAAGGATGTCATATTAAAAAAGAAGCTTTCCAACATTAATTTTTTTTCGAGTTCATGCATTTTATCTATTTATTGCTTGATTAGTTATATCTACTTGTCTAGGCTGTCTAGCTAGTTTTCATATTAGTATATGGATTATGGAGCATGTGATGAACATTTGGATTATCTCAACTTTTTGGGTAAGTCAAGTATATGTCGATTAAAGTGATGGTGTGATTATATTAAATTTTGTTTTTAAACAACAAGATCAATAATGGTTCAATTAGTTGATAGATAATTGCCTAGATATAGGGATTGCTAGTAAAACATACATAATCAAAAGGTCTACCAATCACTTCTAGAGATAGAAAGGCTGGGGACCTGCATTGAGAATAATATTAGGTAGTGTTTGGGAACTAGCATTTCATTTCAATTCTTGCATTTCAATTAAAAAATTTGAATACTTGAATTTCAAATGAAAAATTTTATTCATTGTAACTAAGCTTTACAATGAATTAGAGAAATTTGCCTCAAATCCAAATCCAAAATTTTATGACTACCAACCATGGAATTTGAACCAACTTCGGATTTGAAAGCCAAATTCAAGTTTCCAAACATGCCATAAATTAATTTATGGGCACAAGATTAGTGAGAGAGTTACACACGGTATCCATAAGGTTCAAACACTGACTTCTAGTGCTTTTTGAATTTCCCAAGCAAACTTTGGATTCTTTTACTTTTCAATAAAAAAACAAATGTAATCTTCTTTAATTTTACTAATTTTTACAAAGTCACCATGTTTTATTTTGCCTTCTCTCTTGTGATTTTTGAATTATTGAAGCAAACTTTGAATTTTTTAATTTTTCAATCAAAAAACATATTTAATGTTCTTTAATTTAATTTTATTTTTACAAAGTCATCATGTTTTATTTTTCGTTCTTCTTTGTGATTTTCAAATTACTAAAACAAACTTGGAATTCTTTTATTTTTCAAAAAATTAACTGTAGAGTTCTTTAGTTTAATTTATTTTTACAAAGTCACCATGCTTTATTCTAATAAGAAAAACAATAAAACATAATATAATATTCTTAATAGATTAAATAATAAATTTTTAAAGACCTTGTTTGTGTGGATACTACCTGGAGCAAAACTATCAGTAACAGTAGTTACAAAACTATCAACCTGGAGCAAGAAATTATGTGTTCTGTTTGTGTTATAGCCTTAATAAAAGAATATGATGTTTCCACAAGTATTGTATATATCTTACCTGGTCAAGCTTGTAATATCCTTCATTGTCAGTTATTGATCTTTCATGACCATCAACTATAACTTTGACACCAACCACTCCCTCACCATTGGCATCAACTACACGGCCACCAGCAGAAAATCCAGTGACCTATTTAAAATTATAGTTACAAAGTATGAAATAATGTGACTATAATACTATATATGGCAGAAGAAATTGAAGTTTGTACAATTAGTATTTGCTGAAGCAGGGAATGAAGCAAATTTACACCTTAGATTATGAAATTCAAAAGCCAACATAATAGTTATTGTGCAAGACATGTTCCAGGAGTTGGTTAAAGTTTGTTGATGTAGCCCCTTGATTATTGCACTTTCCCAATTTAGTCCCTTCTAAATTGACCAGATCTGAAACCTAATTTTTGAAAATTTACCACTTTTGTACTTAAAGGGACATATTTGGTTCCTTACTAAGATTAGAATTGGCATGATTGGAATAGACTGCCAAAGTTGAAGCATATGAAGAACTCTGAAAATGCAATAGTCAAGGGACTAAAACTGTTATTAACCATAGGTTTCAATTTTACATCCAATTAATTTCTCCTTTTTCTTAAGATATGCATTTAGCAAACTTCCTTTACAGACAATTTCATTCGGAATAATGAAATATAAAGGAAGTACCCATGTGATGTATCTCGGAGTTCTAGAGTGTACGATAACAATAGTTCTGAGACACAATTGACAACTACACCATGCATGTAAACGTTGAGGTGATGGAATATTATGATGGTAGGACTTAAAAGGCTATGATAAGAAGGGGAGTTCTATGTGGGTAAGTCCCAAGAAAGATGATAGTCTCATCACTTGTTAAAAGAATACATCAGAAAAAGAAAGAAAAATGTGTACCTGGAATTTCTGGGGGACTATTGTGTGGTCATGATTTACACTGACTAGCAGAGAAGATGGTGAAACATCAAAAATGGTGTTTTCACCTTTGTAGAACGGTATAAGCTTGTACAGCCCTGCAGATATTCACTGTGTAAATCATTATAATGTAAACACATTGAAACTCAAGTTTCAAATAATCTCTATAACCGTGTTGACTACTCCAATGCAACACTATGATTGGGAAAGAAAAGTATACAAATAATTACCACACGGAACTGATTTAAATGTGAAAGTTCCATCAGTGTCTGTTGCAGCATGACACAGAGCTGCTCCTTGTGCAGGATCACGAGGTCTATTACCAAGATCATCATGGCAATCAACCATTGACACATCGTCTGAATGTAAATAAATATGAACTCCCAAAATGGGATTTCCCTGCAAAGTGAAAACAAAACCATTCATAATGGAGACAACAGAACGCAAAATTTTAGAAAACATGCCATGAAAGAGCAGTTCAGCATTTTCTACCACCTGAACAAGGCATAAAGGAATGCATATTGTCATATACAAACATTCCACAATGAGAAAAAGAACTATAGACCAATTCACGGGAGTAGCTTGGGGGATCAACCTGAGCCCCAGCCCACCCAAGTTTAGTACAGAGTAAATAGTAACAACCTTTATTTTCCTATCCTCACGTAAACAAGCGAATTTGAGTTTGGCGACTACAACACTAAGTTCTATATTTTCTAATCAAATTATACAAATAAGTTGCATGATCTATACAAGTCAGGCCAAGCTTAAATGAATATGGAGCATTTGATGTCACCAAGCTCAGCTCAAACAATATTAACAAGTCAAGCTCTAGATTATTCACAAACAAGCTTGTCTTGTCTACTTTCCTGAAGGAGACAATCATGACCTAAATTATCATAGAAAACAAGTTCACCTGAGCTAAAACAGATCCGCGGATATCATAGCCAGGGACAAAGAAAAAGTCATCCACCATGGCATTTTCAAAATTCAGATCAACCTGCATGAATATTATGGTTCATCAGATCAATCGATTCTGTGCATCCCTTCACTACTAAATGATTGTGATGCACAACTGGTATAGTACAGTAAATAACTCCAGCCAGATTCATGAATACATAATAAAAACAAGACAGGCTGATAAAATGCCAAAAGGGAGGCCTGAAACCACCTCAGCTGCACCTCTGACTTGAATATTCAAGTCATGGCGGGATGCTTGCAATTTATACTTCCCTGTAGATCCAATAACAATCAGTCAGAAAGGAACTATCTTAATACAGATCTGATACGATCAGAAACTGGTGCAGGAATGAAACAATGATAATTCCTGCTTCCCAGCACATACAGTGCACCAAAAAAAATTAGCAGCATTGATGTAAAGTGTAACTTGACACATCCTCGTAATGTAACACCACGAAAAGAGTATCATTACCAGGAATAACATTTGTGAAGGAATATGTTCCAGAAGAAGTTGTTAATACTGACGAAATAACACCATCTCCGGGAGACAAAAGCTCAACCTTCACATTAGGTGGACCTCCATACTTCTGTGTACAACTATCCCCACCCACACCTCCCACAATTCTCCCAGATACAGTAAACCTGCATTAATAGTAACTAATAGAAACATGGATACATATATCCTGTAGTATATAATAACAAAGCTATATAGTGTCCATAAACTCATGGAGAATCAACTAAATTAAAGTATGTGAACACCACTATAACCGAACTTCACAACTTGAAAAAAATTTGACCAACCCTGTGAACTGAAAATTAATATCTTCATTGGCATTGCAACCAGTGTGATCAACAAGAACCCGAACCTATAAAAATTAACATCTTATGTCAGATAATGCTTGAAGAAGAAAAAAAACTGCTACCTGAAAAATTCTTCCTCCAAACGCATGGAAAAAGATATCCAGTGTACGATCAAATAAGTTTAAAAGATGCTCAACTTGTTTTGGATCCCACGACCATCCCTCTGGTCCCCTTGCTTTGAGAATAAATGAACCCTAACATTGTTTAGCACGAGGTAAATGTTCTTCAGATACTCGGATATTAAGTAACAGTCTAAAATCTTATGTTGTATTTGAGTCAACGAATATGTTAGAGCACATTTCTTACACAGTGCTCAAAATAGTAGAGTCATTATTCAAATATGAGATTCTCATGGAAACAAAACTTCATAGAAGTAATATATAAACCATTTTGAGACATGCCTTGTCATATACGGGTATAAAGTAATAACCATTTGGAGCACATTGTGTTCTATCTTTCACCAAGCCATCCAATGTCCTAAGCTCAACCTGCATTAAGCAATGTGAATCTAGAAACTTTACATTTCATCTTGCTCTAGGAACTTGGCAGCAATCAATGGAATTTATGGAATTCCTACCGATATATGAGAATAGTCCAACTTCCCGTCCGACTCCTTCCTGGATTTGATCAGTGCTCGACTCGCCTGCAGCAGTCTCAGAAGTGAAAATAAATACAAGTGCAGAAATGGATGCTTTACACTTAAACATCATCGATCTAATCGAACCACAACATCTCGAAATAAAATGCGATTGCTAGCTAATGAGTAGGTAGTCAATCACCTCAACAAATCCACCGCAGCCTTGTATTAAATCGGCAGCGGTGATTGATGGCAAGCATATGAATAGTGCCAGTGCGGCGGAGAGAAGAGCATAGCCCGTTGCCGCCATACTCGACAGTGAAGTGACGGGGTGAGTGTTAGTGTGTCACTGGAACTTTGCGTTGGCTCTGCTCCTGCAACACCTCCAGGGTTTTTCACGTCTCGCACCGGTTTGGAGGGGAGGGAGAAGAAGAAAGTCTGGCCACGCGCTAAAACATTAAGACCTTGTTTGGTTCATAGAGTTTAAGAGGAAAATGAAAAGAAAATGAGATGAAAAAAAAAATCTTGTTTGGTTAAAGAGAAAAAGAGAAGAAATGTGGACGAAAAAGAAAATGAGAAGCCAAAAAATGTACTAATGGGAGGGATAACCAAATTCTTCCCATTTTTTGTGGGAAAAATGAGTTAAAATCATTTTCTTTCTTTTACTTTCTAATTCTTTGAACCAAACATAGTGTAAATTCATCTCGTGTTAAATACACCCTCCTACATATAATTGTGTTATTATTTGAAAAACTTATACAAAAATTGTTATATTCTTCGTCCAACTTGTATCTAGGGGTGTAAACGAATCGAATCGAAACGAATATCAAAATATTTGAATTTGTATTTGTTTAATTTTTTTCAAATACGAATCCGCATCCGAATATGAGACGAGTTAAAAAAAGATTTGAATTTGTATTTGATTAATATTCGAATACTTAACGAATCCTAAACGAATAATTTAATAATTATACTCCAAAATTTATATGATGGACCAACATAGATTTTGAATAATGTAACTTACGATACTTCTTATACTATATCTATAAATTATATTTTATAAAATATAACTAAATAAAAAATGTTTTAGATATCTGTGATACGTTAATTTGTTGAACTCTAGCTTAGTAATTTAAATACATTTTATACTATATTAGTTTACTTGACTATTGATGTTGAAACATGGTGTGTAGGTATACATATATTCGAATATTCGAATATCACCCGAATCGAATATACTCTTATTTGTATTTGTATTTGTTTAATATTCGAATCAAAATTAATATTTGAATTTAAATAATGCGAATTCGAATCATTATATTCGAATACAAATCATGAACCGAATTAAAAGTATTTGATTTGCTTACATCCCTGCTTGTATCTAATACTTATATATTAGGAATAAATCAAGTCAATAGACTAATTATGATGACATAATTAGTCTATTGACTTGATTTATTCCTAATGTTGTGGGATTCAACTGGGTTGTTGTTGTTGTTGTAGACTAATTATGATGACAAAATATACAAAGTATTGAAAAAGATGGTAAGTGAAACACACATGTGGTCTAATTATTATTAATATTCGAGAGATTAAAGGCAACTAGTTGTTAAAAGCTTAAATGTTGTTATCCATGTGCATTCGTGTCCCTAGGGAAAAGACATTGACTCACCACAGGTGGCAACTTTAGCTAGGATCCAGTTTGGAATGACACATCTTTTGTGGCATGACAAATCCTAACAAGGACGACAGCCACCTTCACTATCCACTCGCCTGCATACTCTTCCTTTTCTTTCTCTTTAAGTAGCCAACACAATTTTGAGACCTCTCAGTTACAGAAGTATAACAAACCACACCTTTTGGCCAGTTTTCTTCAACAAAAACACGCAAAGCATTTAAATCATATTTCTCATCATATCCGGATGCAAGTTCTGAACAACTCAGTCTTGTAATCAGAAAAAGCTCCATTATAGAGTATCTAACATGAACTCATTTTACTACAAATCACATTTCATGACTTTTTTCACCGCCCACTGCCCTCCATAACCATCGACTGTCATAATATGGCTGGAGGGAGGAATAAGTGGGACGTCTAGAAAAGTACCAAAGGGAGAATTTCTCATGAACTCTTCGAGTAAACTGATTTTCTTCAACTTATTCTTATTACTTTTTTATTAAAATCAAATCAAATCACAGTTTACTTTAAATATAATTACAATCACATTAAACCAAATTAGAATTTACTTCGTATAATTGCATAAACATGTACTCCCCGTGTCCCTAAATCATTTACATTTTAAAATCTCAAATTTTTCCAATTATTTTAATTTAAATATTGATATAAAATAAAAAATAAAATGTACATACTTCAAAAATTTTACATAACAAAAACTTATAAAAATATTTTATTTGGTCAAATAGTACACTAAAGGTCCAAAACACAGTAACACATACACAAACAAAAAAACCTACTCCCTCTGTCTGAAAAAAACCTTCCCATTTAGACATTTTCTCATTTTTTTGAATGGTTGACTTATGAGTTGAAATGGATAAAATGCCCTTAAAAATGCTAGTGAATGAACAAGGAAGCTGGTCATCCATGGTTCTGAGTTCCGACCTTCGCCAGCCCCCACCGCCAATTTGAGCCCCACCACTACCCCTTCACCACCTGTGCTCCGACCATCTTCCCTAACCCCCACCACCACCGCTAGCCCAACCCTTTCCACCACCATCAGTCCTTTTATCGCCACTAGCCCCGCCACCGTTGGCATCCCCACCATCATGGTCAACTCCAAAACTGTCTCTTGTACCACCAACCCGGCTACCATGGCACAGATCTAAAATAAATAACAAAGAGAAAGGGCTGGTGGTGTAGATCTATAAGAAACAATGAGAAATAATATAGATATACACTCACCATCACGTTAGCCGCCACAGTTGCCGCCATAGCCCATATCTGGAAGAAAGACGAAGAAGAAAGGAGGAGGGAAGAAAGAAGAAGGGGAGAGAGAGGATAAGAGAAGGAAGAGAAGCAATAATCAAAGGAGAGAGTTGAGAAGAGAAGGTTTGAGAAAGGAGGAGGACGAAAATGGATGGAAGAAACTCGAGGAGATGGAGATTGGGCCATGAAAAAGAAAAATGCTAGGGGTACACCTTTGGTGTACCACATTTGTCCCCCACCACCACCTCCACCACATAAATGGGCAAAATCTTTTTAAAAAATTAAATAAATAAAAATTAAATAAAAATGGGTGGTAGAGAAGGCCGAAGGGGGTGGGGGACAAATGGGGGAGGAAAGAAAAAGAAAGAAAAGAAGAATAGGAAGAAAAGGAAAAAAAGGAAAGAAGTTATTTAATGAGAAGGGTATTTTTAGAAGGATTGGAGTTAAAATTAAAAATGAAAAAATTATTTTCAGACGAGAAAAAGGAAGAAGCTGGAAGATTATTTTGAGATGGAGGGTATAATTTTCAAATATTGGAAGGAGGGATATACCGGAGTATATTAGATAACTGAACTTCGGGTTCCGGGTCTTAAAATACCGCCCAAACCAGATTACACGGGTAATTTGCCCAACCTACCTACCTCAGCTCTCCCTGATCGTCGGGATTTCACATGCGCCTCAGCTTAAGAATTGTTTAAGTTCCTACCGGATGCGAAGCTCTGGGCGTCAGAGGTCACAGGCAAATCTAGCGAATCTGGGAGTTGGAGGCCATCGGAGGTGCGAGTGATAGCGATTAACGCCGTCGGCCGTGCGATTGTAACGATTAGAGAAGGTTTGGTGTAGCAGAGAAGGCTGTCGGCTACAACTTTTAGAGAATCATCGCTTGCAAAAGGCCCCAATTTTTCTTCTTCGAAATCAACAGAAACAATTTTACTCGTAACTTAATTATAATATCACAGATTCGCACCAACGAATTGGCTCTCTGTTTCATCTGTTTAAATTGCAGCAGGTAGCTTCTAGTCCAGTAGCCATGTTCGAATTGAAGCTGCGATAGATGGGACTTGGGAGATGGAGAAAAAACTGTGAAATTAGGAATAGAGTAGGAGGGCAAATTTGGGGAGTAAATGTAATTTTTTACAGTCATTATTAAGCATGCCAAGTCAAGAGAAGATAATTCCCGGAGGGAGTAATAATTCCCTGCATCTCAATCTTCATCCACTACCTAAAGCATGCTTCTACCTGATTCCTTTGGCGGACAGAAATTTGTGATTCTACAGAACCTCTCAGATCTGAATGGTTGATGTTTCGGTGCTAGTGATGTTGCACTTCATCCAGCGGCTGCTGCTGATTTCTCCCACTCAAAACGGTGTGCTTTTTTTACTACTCCGTAGCAAACTTTTCATTTTATCATTATCTCTGGAGCTCCTGCTGGTTGTTGAGCGTTTCTCTGGGATTGTACTTCAAGTAATCTTACAGTTTCATTTTTTTTGCGGTCAAACTGTACAAACTTTAGTGGAATGAAATAAAGTCTCCTATAATGATAATTCTATTGATATCATTTTGGAAAATCTGGAAGGAGATGTTTCTTAGTTCAGGGTTGTGGGTTTCAAAAAAGATCAGTCTTCGTAGGAAAATGATCTACTGAATTAGTTTCTGTGGCTAGGGAGAATAGTTTGATTGCCAATTGAGACACCCATAACTAATGCTAAACACCAAATTGCATGTTCCATATCACAATTAATCGGACATTGCCACTAGGAAATGGAGGTAAAAAAAACTCCTCTGGGGTAATCAACGAGCAATATGAACAATAACCCGTGACACCCTTAGGGCTCAGATTTCCTTCTATCCACTACGCGATGTTGGTATGTTAATTACCCCATAGGGGTTCTTTTTACAAATTTTACCTCCCTTGTGATTCAGGGGAGCCAAGGTGGTCATCAAGATCACAGCTCCAAATCAAATTTGATGCATTGTTAGCACTTTGGGGTGAAGATGAACGGTCTGGGATAGGATTGCTACATATGAACAAGAATCTGCGACACCCTTAGGGCTCAGCTCAGATTTCCTCTCCCCCAATACGCCACATTCTATTTCAGAAATGATGGCACATTGATTACCCCAGAGGAGTTCTTTTTACCTCCCTTGCCTAGATGGATGTCCGATTATCGTGATGTGGGACACAAATTAATTGTCATAATTTGACTTCATTTTGTGGGGAGGGCGTGAGTAGGGATATAGAAATCCAAGTATGTTGAATGTTGTCACTCCCGGGCTTGGGCATTTGCAAAGCAAAAGGTGAAATAACATTTACATTTTAGACAAGGGTAAGGACTTTGAGTTTATGGTTCATATGTTCCTTTTTAAAACTTGTCTTTTACCTCACATTGCAGTAGCATGTTCGCAGAAACTTACGCTAACTCCCTCGTTGTACTGACAAAAGAAAACAGACAAAAGGATGATCCTAGCTAAAATCTTATAAGGTTTACTTCAGTGAATAAGATGAATGATTTACATGCTTAGGCACATAAAAAAAGTAAAAACTACATAGAATATAGTTTCTTTTGTTGAAATATGACTTTTTTTTTGGACAAAAAGCTTATAAAACTTTTCTCTCCTTTTTGGGACTGAGAGAGTACTTACTATCATGAAATGAGTGAAGCTGCAAGAGTTTCAAGTACTTGACTTCTCTTGCAATTGACTTCAGGTGTGTTAAGGAAAGTCAATTGGTTAGTGCTGAATCAGTTGCTTGTGCTGTTTCATGTCTTGTTGGTTACTAATCTCCTGATTAAGCAAGCAGATGCTCAAGCCATGTCCAGTGCAACTTTGGCAGTGCCTGATTTACCTCTACGTTCCAATCGTTACATATTTCTTAAACAACTACGGTGGAAAGATACTCCTTATATTAAATCAGGTGCAGGCCCTGCTCCAGCCCCACGTACTCAATCTGCCCCATTGGCACCTTATCAACAAGGATCGCACCCTCCTTCAAGATCCTGGCTGTCCAAACCATCTATGAGGAGGAGTGAATTAGTTCCTCCAACTGCAGCACTTCTACCTCCAAAGTTTGAACAAGTTGCTCCTGCACAATCTAGTGCCAGTACTTTACCTTTGACTCAGCCACCTCTTTCACCTCAAACTTCAGGTAAGAATTGTATTAACATGAGAAGGCCTCACCGAATGTCTGAGCCTAATTCTTTATAGTATTCACTTTTATTCTCTTTATATTTAAATGCTTAGCACTTTAGCATATATCCTTTCTTTAATTTTTGAATTTATTTAATATGCCAAAGGCCCAAGACTACTATAGAAACAAAAACAAATCCAGTCAAATCCTGATTCGGTCTGGGTCAAAGTACAACCTAGCCCCCGGTAAAAAACAGAGAGGCAACTTCCTTTAAACAATAAAAAGCATTGTTGCATTTACTATCCAAAACCTCATAGAAAGTCATTAGCAAGGGATGTTTAATGTGTCATTTTGTTTTAGTCCGTTTCTTTATCGGAAACTAAAACATTGCCGAGAATGACTCTTTTAGCTCCTTTGGCAATGGACACAGGGAAAGTTGCATGATGTGTGCTTGCAAACTAAAAGTAATGTGCATGAGGAAAAATTGTGTGATGCATGTTAACTAAAATTTATGGGCATGTTTGTAAATTGTAAATGATCTATTTTACCCCTCGAGATGGACCCCCCCCCCCCNACCAGACATGGTCCTCAAAAGAGGAAGCCTGGATTGCCACTGTGTGTACCCAATAAAGCTTGATCTTCTCCTGTTGAACGTGTCATCTAACCAAAACTGGACTCTCTTTCTTGATGAATTTGCCAACAATTTGGGTTTGAAGACATCTCAAATTGAGCTAATCAACTTTTATCTTATTGATTTATCAAAACTTAATATCTCAATGGACATCACACCATACAAGGGAGTCAGTTTCTCCTCAGATGAAGTCACTAGAATAAACTCCTCATTGAATAGTGTCCGTCTAAACCCTGCACTAGTAGGTGGTTATAGGCTTCTCAATATGACCTGGTTTAGGGCTCCTGTCTCGTCCCAAGGTAATTTCTCATATATGACTTGCACATTAAGTTTTATCTACAAAACGTTATGAGCAGAGAACACACTATATAGTTTGGACGTATCTTATGAAGTGTTTTTTAATACATAATTTTGATTGACTCATGTATGTTCTGCAGCCCCTATATCTGCTATGTCGCCACCAATGACTGTAAATCCTAGCCGACCTTCCACACCTGCCCCACCCAGCTCTGCACATAAGGGTTACCACTCAAACATGATTCTTATTATTGGAATTGTTGCGGGCATATTGATTGTTGTGGTCATGTCCATGCTCATACTTTATGCCTGTGCTTATAAGCGAGGAGAGAAGAAAAGATTGGCCAAAGAGACAGGTATGCAATTGGCCGCATCATTTCAAAATTGTTGTTGTTTTCATTATGCTCATTTGCAAAAGTGACCAAAGCTTGTTCTACTATCACGTTTTCGTATCAAAAGCTGTTTGAAAGATCAAAGTGTTCTCAAATCTGAATTTGTTCTCAAATCATTTAAGTGTATCTGAATTGGGAGCATCCACTAGTCAGATTTTATATTTAGAAAGACGCGTTCTGGATTCGAAGTGCTTGAGATAGATTTATATTTTTCTTTTTTGCTTTATAAACTGATATAACACTTATTTTGTGGGTAGGTTTGGGGGGGGGGAACCCTTCACCAACAAACAATTTTTGCGATTGCTAACTTTTTTTTTGTTTTGTTTCATTTCACTTGTTCTCTTCAATAACAGTGAAGACTGGCAGGGTAGATTCAGTCCAAACTGTAGCATCCTTTGCGCATCCTACAAGTACACGGCATCTTGCATATGAAGAATTGAAAGAAGCAACAGCTAACTTTGCACCCTCTAGTGTCCTTGGAGAGGGCGGGTTTGGTAGGGTGTTCAAGGGTGTGTTAAGTGATGGTACTGCTGTGGCTATCAAAAGACTCAGTACTGGAGGACAGCAAGGGGATAAAGAATTTCTAGTGGAGGTTGAGATGCTTAGTAGACTGCACCACCGAAATCTTGTGAAGCTTGTCGGTTACTACAGCAGTGTTGATTCTTCACAGAACCTACTATGTTATGAGCTTGTTCCTAATGGAAGCTTGGAGGCTTGGCTTCACGGCAAGTTTTTTGGGTCCTAGATTCTATCATTAACACAATGGGTATATTGTATGTATGTTGCTATATTCATTTCCTATGTATATTACTATACCTATTCCCTATGATGTTTGGACATTCTTGGAGGTTAGCATTTTCACACATTGGAATATTTCTGATACAGAAACATATGTTTCTGTATCAAAATGTTTCAGGCTATTTACATAAATGATGAAACATTTTGGTACAGTTTATGTAAATAAAGAAATGTTTCAAAATTGTGTTTCTTTATGAGCAATTCCTTCCTCGATACCTAGACTGCAAAAATACTCTCAAGTGATTTCCATTAGCAGAAATATTCTAGATTTGAAGAGTTTATGAGAATTATATATTTCACCTCATGTATAATAACTGTATAGTTTGTTATTATTTCTTTTAAAATTATAGAGATGATGATTAATCAATGTTGTTATACATTTGAAGAAAATTATCTGCACAAATACCCTTTTATTTTATATATAGATACATTTCTCAGTGTTTCATTTCCAATGTTTTTCAGCGTGCCACACTTCAGATTGCCTTTTCTGCAGTATATAGTTTTTTTTCCTGAAACATGTTTAAAGATGTTATGTAGAAGTGTAGAACCATCGCAGCTCATTAATCATAAAAAATGATGTGGTTGATTAATTTGACAATAGTACTGGTTTAGTGCAGGTCCATTGGGGGCAAATTGCCCTCTAGAATGGGACATCAGAATGAAGATTGCGCTTGATGCTGCAAGAGGACTTGCTTATCTGCATGAGGACTCCCAACCTTGTGTTATCCACAGGGATTTCAAAGCATCCAATATTTTGCTCGAGAATAATTTTCATGCTAAAGTTGCTGATTTTGGCCTTGCAAAACAAGCCCCCGAAGGCCGAGCAAATTATCTGTCTACCCGTGTTATGGGCACATTTGGGTCAGTTTCTTCTTCTACCTTTTTTATACGGAGTAATTAATACTCCATCCCCATTTCTTTAAAATAATACGGAGTAATCTTTTTCCATTTTAAATGAAAAAAATGTGCATTTCATATTTTTCATGCCTTTCACACTATTTTCAATTTTTTAAACTCTGAAAAACTGGGGACGGGATGTAATTGATAAACCTCCATGGGGAAGGGTTACATGGACTAAATTGGGGAAAGCTCTGCAGGTATGTAGCCCCTGAATATGCTATGACAGGGCACCTACTGGTAAAAAGTGATGTCTATAGTTATGGAGTTGTCCTCCTCGAGTTGCTGACTGGAAGGAAGCCTGTGGATATGTCACAACCATCAGGACAGGAGAATCTTGTTACTTGGGTATGTTGTGAAATGTATAGTTGGCTTTCATTTGATCTTGTTTTGGTTTTGCTGTAGTAGTTGTACTCAGGCTCCGTTGTTTGTAGGAAGATATTTTACTGAAAGATATTTTCTTGTTTTCCTGTGTTTGGCACAAGTAAACAATATCCAGGAATGATTTTCCTGATTTTGGCACCGTATGATATTTTCCTTACTAGAAAATAATTCTCTCAATTCTCTACGGTCCGTTTGGAACCTGGGAAATACGGGGGAAAGAAAATACGCGAGAAATATTTTCCTCAAAAAAAAAAAACAAATCCTTATATATGGTGATCATAATTAAGAGAATTGTTTCAGGCCCGGCCAATACTAAGAGACAAGGATAGACTGGAAGAACTTGTTGATCCACGGCTTGAGGGGAAGTACCCAAAGGAAGATTTTGTGAGGGTTTGCACAATTGCTGCAGCTTGCGTTGCTCCAGAGGCGAATCAACGGCCCACAATGGGGGAGGTTGTGCAATCGCTAAAGATGGTGCAACGCCTAACTGAGTATCATCATGATTCTGCTGCAAACACTGCCAACCCTAGGCCCAACATTAGGCCATCTTCCACAGCTTTTGAATCAGATGGCACATCCTCAATGTTCTCTTCTGGTCCATACTCTGGTTTGAGTGCCTTTGAAATGGATATATCTCATACAGAGGTATTTTCTGAAGACCTGCATGAAGGAAGATAAGATGACTGACCATTCTTGTGATACCTGAACAATTGGTTTTTTTTTTGTTTTGCGCCGATGGATTGTGGGTGGTTGGTTTATTATTGGATCAGGTCATCCCTGGTAGAGAACCATTTTTCAGTCAATTCAACTGTTGGTTTAGAGCTGTATATATGTTTATTTTGATGCCCCTTCCCTTTCCCTCTTCACATTGGAAAATGTAATGTTGATCCTGCTTAGGTTTTGCCCTTTTTAGGCTTTTGGGTGTACCATAGTGTGCAAGTTAATGCAGCCTCTATAGTTGTATTCCTTACCTGTTTCTCACCAAGTATTGTCTATGCATAATTTTTGTTTGGTACAATTATATATAGTACTCACACATAATTAAATTGTCCTTAATGATCCGTGCATTCTTAGCTTCAAATTCTCTTAATTTTGTAAAAAAATGTTAAAAAAACATCTAGATTGCATTTGTTTAATGGCATTTTAAGGGGAAACGCTGCTCTTTAATATGCAAAAAACATACAAGGAACAAAGAGAATTGGGGAAAGAAAGAAAGAATAACAATAGCTAAGCTGATGATGATGATCCAATGGTCAATTACATTCTATGCTATTGACGAAGTTGCAAATAGTAATACAAGATTTGGTTCCAAGTATCAGGAACCCCAGGGAGGCACCAATGGCTGCAATCTTGGACACCAGCAGAAGAAGAATTGATTCCACCCGCGGGTCTTCTTCCGTATACGGACGGATGACCGTCAATCCTATAACCCGACAAACCGGTCACGTTCAAAACAGTCACCGGAGATCTCATCCCCCTTATGACCTCTTCCACTATCACATTCTTCTCAGAATAACTGCTGATATAACTCTCTTCTCCGAGAGGCCGAGAAGCTTCTCTGCAATGCCCGCCACTGTTCCATTCTCCACCATTGAAATGAGAAGGCGAAGAAGTTCTGAAGAAAACTCGGGTCTTTGCAGGATTTATGTTTGTGTCAACCCAGGATGCCCATGTCATTAGTGCTCTTCTGTAAGCTGTTGAAACATCAAGGTGCCCATGAACTTGATCCCCTTCCTGGTAATAATACCTCCTGTTTTTTATCATAAGTTTTGGATACAGTAAGAATAATGGGATCTAACGAAAGAAACGAGAATGTATTTGGTGCACTATAGTGTAAGACCTAAGGGCCATAAACATTAGAAAAACAAGAAAAAATCTGGAAAAACGCGGTGGCAATTTAGTAAATAACTTGAACTTTTATGCAACTGCAAAAATGTACTTCCATAAGGCTACCCTGCTTTGGTTTTGTGATGAGACCACCAATGAGCAGTGTTGAAGACCAGAATATCAGCACCCCTCCATCTGGACGATCCCTTATCAATCGCATCAATACGCAATGTCTGCCTTCGTTTCCTCCCCATCCTCACCTTACTCTCGCGCACCAAAAAATGCGTCACGTAGAACTCAACCGTGCATTTATAGTCCTGGACATTTTTATTTTAAGCGAAGAATAAATCGTCCTAAATTGAAAACAATAGGCTAAACATTTAAATTGAATTATGACTTGATGATGCTTACCACGAACTTGAAGCTATAATCTCCCTTCCCCTTGGTTATTCTTCGCCCGCGTGTCTCATAAACCTTCTTTTGGTCTTTGATGGCTCCCATCAACAAGCACAGCATAGATTCCCACTGGTTCCTATTGATCGAATCCCCAACGAATACTAACCTCTTCCCTCTCATCAATTCCAACATGTGGGTAGCATTAAACCTACAAGTAACTCTCACATTAGGAACATATTGAAGCAGAAAACTGGTAGAATGTTCTTTACGTTATTAAGCAACCAAGTCAACCAAAAGCTCGATAGTCAACAAGGTTGTGATACAATCCTAAGAATCAAATCAACCAAAACCTCAAGCTTTCCCAATAATGCCCAATAACACTTTACCTCTTTACCTCGGAATGCTGCAATCGCGGGGTTGCCAGCTCCATTTCAAGTACTCTTGATCTGTTCTTCCATTAGATTGACAACTAAACCCTTCGTCGATAAATGGACAAGAAACATCTGAGTACAATGGGTGGTAACTCTCATCAAACACCCATTTTCCATTCGCCACATCACAAACCACCCCTCCATCGATCATCTTCATCTTCTTCTTCTCAGTCACACTCAATGTCTTGACTGAATCACTAGTAGATGATATATGGTCTTTCTCTTTGACATTTTCAGACGGATTTACCGAAAAATCAGATGAATTCCCAAATTCCAACACATGGGCATCAGGAAGAACCCCATCATTCACAGCAATTGAAGAAAAATAAGCTGCACCAAACCTGAGATTTCCATTTACCTCACCAGCTGCGGCGGCTTCACTCTTGTTTCCCTTCTCTTGAACTGCGAAGGGCAAGGAGGCGGCGCTCTTCAACTGGAAATGGGTTTCTTGGGGCAAAGGAGAGAGCTTTAGGAACCAGACGGAGAAGAAGACAAGGAAGAGCAGAGTTAGGCCGATGGTGAGTGTAAAAACCATGAATCTTGCGCGTTTGATTGAGAAACTCTTCTGCTTCTCCATGTTCGGTGAGATTCAAGAAAGGGGAGTAGACCATGTACAATGGAGGGAGATTAACTGCGCTCATCCAGACTGTATAATGCGGAGATGGGCAGTTTCTTTTCTTTAATAAATGGAGTTTCTTGAATCTTGATGGAGAAGTGGGGTTGGTTTATTGCAGTAATTAATTAAAGATTGTCAAAGAAATGAATAAAGAGGGGTTGGTTACTTGGTTTTCCACAAAACGCCACTCTGCTAGATTCTCGTGAGAAAATTTAGTTTTTTTTGGTGGCTCATGCTAGGGTGCTACACATAAGATGAGAATCACACGGAGTATGTGCCAAAATCATAGATGAGAATCATACGTGCGAAACATGAATTCACCCATAGCAGTATCCATGTGGTAGCAACCAAACATTTTTTTACGGTACTATATATATCCCCCTCACTTATGGCATTAATTACATTTATTTTATATTGTAATTAAAAAAAATTTTGAAAAATTATATCCGCTTTGTTTAAATGTAATTGTTTAGTTTTTATTTTTTAGGACTAATTTTGAAATTCCAAATGGCCACAAGAGATTCTCATGTCTTTGTCAAATTGTTGTATGGACTTAAAATCGATGACGAACTTTTATATATACAAGCAAAATAAAAATTTTCATTTTACTAGGATAAATATTTTTTTAACTTTTTGGGACAAGGATTGAGCTTTTTTACTTCTTAATTTACTCTGCAGTATGGATTATAATTTTTTTTTGAGTATTATTGACTCGATTACAATGTAGACAAACTACAATATATAGTTTAATTAAGCCTTGATGGAATTTGATAATAAGTGAATTTTCATTAAATAATACTAAAATATATATCCTTTTTCCAATATAACACCTAAAAATTTTTATTTCTTAAATATTACTTAAACAATGTCCAATAAATGTGGACATTTACTTGAATAATGTCAAGTGACGGTAGATATTTACTTGAACAATATCGAGTGGATATCGAAAAATGGTACTACATTGGGAAAATTAGAACATATGGTACTACATTATATTGGAAACTCACTATATTTTAGTATTGTTGACTTATTATATTATTATTATAATTTATCATTTTACTTTATTATGATTATCTATCTATTCTCTATTTATACTCATGTAATCCTTGTTGGTAATTTTGGCTCATAACAGACAACTTTGGACATAAATTTAGTAAGGCCCACTAAATTATTTCCTAAAAAGAATCATGAACAATTAATCTTCAAAGTGAGGCGAGTATTTCGATATACTGTGCGTAAGAAATTATGCCCTTTGAATTGCATTCTAAAACAATTTGAGAAGGAAAAAAGAAATGACTCCTCAGTCCCTGCCGTCGCCCGTCTCACTTAACACGTCATGACTCGCATGCGTGTGTCAGTGTGTGTAGTGTAGTGTGTGTGCGCGAATGCGACTGGTTAACTATAAAATTAATTTTAATTACAAAATTAGGAATGAGTTTAAACTATAGGATTGAAAACTGACTCCACTTCGTTTAATTTCTGGATCCGTCCC
Source organism: Cuscuta campestris (assembly GCA_900332095.2). Taxonomy (NCBI): domain Eukaryota; kingdom Viridiplantae; phylum Streptophyta; class Magnoliopsida; order Solanales; family Convolvulaceae; genus Cuscuta; species Cuscuta campestris. The sequence goes on from OOIL02001273.1 coordinate 180,960, forward strand.
TGGACTTGACTTGACGTATATGTGTGTGTGTGTGCAGATACCCTACACTCTCCGTATGAAAGAACATCCAAAATGTAGCTAGCTATACTAGCTAGATCGATGAATTAGCTTAGCTTTGACAACCAATTGGATCAATCAGCTAGCTAGATATATGCATATATGGCTACGTCCTAGTCCTACTCATGACATGCCATATACGGAGTATATGAATTATTTTTTCATGAAGCATGCATAACTCTATTTATAATATGGGTACGATTTCGTTGACAAAATTGATGATTCATAACTCCCTTTATTTTGTGACTCCGAGATGGTTTAGCTTTCCAACTTTTATAAGTTCTTACTTTTATTTGATGTGTTTAATTAATGTGGAGTACTTACCTTGCATAGCTTCTCATCACACTTTTGAATCAATTTTTAAGGATTGTAATGGTTTTGAATTACTTTTTAATGATATAAATTAAATTAAAAAGCTAAACTAAATTAAATATACTATCATCATTAGACGACTTTTTTTCAAAATGAAAACAAAAGGCTGAATGAGTTGTTAATTAAACGGACCTATAATCCACTCCATATATATAGCTAGCTAGCTAGCTAAATAATTAAGATGCATGCAAAGTGCCAACGATATATCGAACTGAAAGAAAACAAAAAAAATAAATAAATTAAAACGGAATAAAAAAGAAGTAAAAAAAAGCATATATTGCCACGACATCAATTGCCTTGTTATGTCCGGACATTTCATGTGCTTCCTCCCCACCACACTCATGCATGGCCACCACCTCCCTACAATTTGGCCTCGTTTGACATCAGTATTAGAGATTAGCGTTGATAGCTTTTATTAGTGTTTACGGTTTTAGAATTATTCTATATCAGTAAAATTTTATCGAAAATGCTAACGCTATTTGAAAATGATGTTTCCAAACAAGGCCCATATATATATGTACACCCCACCCCCTACCAAATACTACGTACCCTGTCGTATTCTATATTAACTAATCGAGTAATTTACGCAAACGTGACTTAAACATATCACTTTTTTTCCAAATAGGGCCGACCGTATTTTTTTCTAATGTTTGGCAATGAAAAGTTCTAAAATTTCCTGTCTTTGAAGATGTGAGTGCTTCGTTAATATCCAGAAAAAATGATAAGCATCCAAAACGACTACAAATAGATATTAACAATAATGTCCTTTGTTATTAGGTCATTCTATTAATATGATTTGTAGTGTTTATTTATAGAATCTACTGAAACGTCTACTTAAAAACTTCAACTCATTATAAAAGAATGGCATTTTAATTTACACGATTCAAATTGTATAAGATATTATTAAAAAAATAATTTAAATAGTCATTGAAATAATCAGTCATTAATCAACACTTGTTGCTAATGACCATATCCAACTCGTAGAGTCATTCGTATAATAAGACATTATCCAACACTTGTTGGTAATGAAGACATATATGGCACATCCTACGAAAATATGTGTCATAAAGGAAACTAAACATACTTGGTCTTATTTCGAGAAATGTACTTTCTTTTAGTTCTACTACTCAAGTTAGGGGAGAAATTTACTTAATTATGAAATTAAACTTAAGAATATGATTAAGATGTGTACATTTTTTTTCAGACAGAAAATGGGTACGGTGAGACTCTATATATACCCTAACTTTAGCAACCGAAGGTCATTTTTTTTTTTTGGTGAAAATTAAAGATCACTTCATTTACATATTATGCATGCATAATACGAGTAAAATATTAGAGGTTGATTTTTTTTTCTTTTATTAGGATATTGAAAGAGAAATGTGTATTTTATTGAAAGGAGACCAATGATTATTTGATCTAGCTTTCATGTTTTTTTGCTTTTGCACTTTGGTGTTCTGTGAGAATATATATATCTATATACATATCTATGTACTTGCAGTTGCAAAGGCTACAAATAAATACGTGTCCTTATAGCAGCAAGAGAGCATATATATGCATATTATATACTCCAAACATTTCTTCTTTTGAATTTTAAGAAATTTAGAAGAAGTGTATTTTGGTGTTGACTTTTTCAAAAATATCTATGAATGTGATAGGTAAAGTAGATGTGATAGGTAGATGAATAGTGAAAAATTGTGACGTGATAGGTAGGTTAAGAATTAATAAGAATTAAAGTGAGTTTTTAATAGAAATGTGAAAAGTTTTTTTGGAACAGATGAAAAAAGAAAGAAAAAAAATTTTGTGGTGTAGAGAGTATTATAATATGAGTGTTACAAATAGGATTCGATCAATTCAATTGTTTGGATAAGTGGTTATTTTATTATCATATTCACACATTTTATATATTCTGTTAAATGGGACCTTTGTGTCCACCAATTATAGGCTGACTTAATTCGACTTCCATCCCAGCTGTTTGCATTGGCCTAGCCTCCACTTTACGTATTAGTATTACATTGGTCGTTCACATATGCGGATTTACACTACATATCATTAAGTGAAATTTGCCCTAAATGGGATTAAAAGATAAGTCATTTCACAATGTAGGACTTATAATTTTTTTATTTCCTAAATAGGACTTAATAATGTCTAGTGGGAAGAATAATGTCCAGTAATGATGGACATTTACTTGAATAATGACTAATTGATAATGACCAAAAGTCCTACATTGGGAAATAAAAACATATGATCCTATATTAGGAAAGTCATTATGTTTTAGTCTTATTTAGGTAAATTTCTCTATCATTAATCGTCTTAATTTGATTTTATAAATTTTAATTAAAAAAATATTGTTGAAAATAAACGGAAAAGAATAGTTAAAATTTATTTATAAGAAAGAGAAAAATTATAAGCCACGAATTCAATACTTCATAAATTATTTAAAAAGTAAGATCCATATATATACCCACACACATCACTCGTTTAAACGGGTAGTTACATATTCGAACTACAATAATTGTGGTAACTCTCTAATCTTCAATATATTTGATATAATTTAATAATAATTTATTGGTCTTACTAAATAATGAAGGTTAAATCCTTATATATAGAGATTAATAACAATGTTTTATTTTTATTATCTATATTATTCCTAATTAATAATATTGAAAAGCTATATAATAAAGAGATACCCCCTCCACCCTCCACGGATCTTCTCACACATTATTTAAAGGGTCAAAATTAATCACTTTATTTGCTTATTTTTACTACTCATTTCATAAAATAATATTGTCTAGTCACGTCTTGTTTTTCAGAACTTTTCATTTAATTTTTTACTATATAAATTTTATTTTTAAATTTCACATCTACATTAAAAAAAATTAAATTGAAAATAAAGTTGAGCAATGCTACGTTCACAAACAGGATACTCACAAACTTCACAAACTTACTATTTATGAGTTAAATTTACATTTTAAAATTATTTTAGACTATTTAATTTTATTTATTGAAGTTCACAAATAGTAAGTTTGTGAAGTTTGTGACCATTTTGTTTGTGAACCAAGCATTTTCCTTACATATAAGTACTAAGCGTACAAGCTAAGTAATGTTGAAATTGTGTGTCGTCCCAAAATAGTCGAATCGTAACTCGCAATACTAATACTATTAATCGGTCTCTAATTAAAGCCATGCAAGCTAAGCCTTTGACGTGTTGCAAAAGATTGGGACACTCGCAATACGTACTACTCGGAGTCATTGTTTTTTTAAAAAATAAAACTTCATGATATACATTTAAAATACTTAAATAATTAGGAAATATATACTCAAGGAATTTACGTAAATAGCACTAAAAGACAATAAAGACAATTATCACTTGTGTATATAGACCATGTGTTTTGGAGCTTGACCCACAGAACCACTTGAGCTACGTTGTCATCTGGAGTCTTTTCATAATAGTCGATGATCCGTAAAATAATATTTATGGTGGTACGTATAAATTGCATTTTTTTTCAAAAATACTTGCAAATGCTATACTACCCGTGAATTAACCTCTGAGCTAATCTCGCTTCCTCTCATAAAATTTGCTAGATGTATACATGCCATCCTCTATAATATAACTCAAGATATCCTATTTAATTAGGTTGTCAATAGAAACTGCAAGAGAAAATAATTACAAAGTTTGACTCTTGACAGCGATGATGAGAGACACCACCCGTACTTATCATGGGGTCTCGAGCTTCATATAGGAGAGACATATTATCATATTTTCTACGGAGTATTACTCACTATACTCTTTCCGGTCTCCGTCACTAAAAGATTGACACAATTTAATTTTTTTTAGTCAAACCATGCCACCCTTTGACCGCGAATTTTAGAAAGAGTATATTCAGTTATAAGTAAGTTTATTAAAATTGGTTTATTTTAAAATATAATTTGAAATATCAAAATTTTAAAATATTTGATTAATTAAAATTATTTTTAGTTTGTGGTTAAAGAGTGACACAATTTAAGCAAATCTACTGCATGCATGTTTGACAGAGAAAAATAGGCTGCTCTCTTCTGATCTACAAATCCATTACGAAGGGAGTAGTAGGAGAAGAGTGAATGAAGTGAAGACCATCCAGAGTCCAGGCCACATTTATTTCATCTACTACGTAGTACAAAATATATATATATATATTCACGCAACCTTAATTAATTATCCAGCAGTACGTACGTCGTCGTATCTGGCCGGCCGGCCATACATATGCATTTAATGGCGTCCATCTTTTTTGATCACTCCATACACTTTGCTTCCATATATTGTCATACTCGATCAAATACCTTCAGTGCCTCGATAATGTGGTTTGAAAGATTGACATTAATATCTTTTCTGTTTTGAAATTTATTTTTTAAATTTTTGCGGTTTGAAAATATTGCACACCCAGTCTCTCTGATCATTTTCGGGCGAAGAAAGAGTATTAATGTCTGTTTTTTCTAGGCCATAGGGGGCACACATGCTCATTTCTTATTTTTCGTTTATTAATTTGTTTTTTCCCTTTTTTTTAACCTTTTTATCTATTTGTTTCCTTGTCTTAGAAAAGTTTTTTAATTTTTTTTAAATTTGTGTTTAAAATAAAAATTAAAAATTAAAATATACACCATCTATCTCAAATTAAAAATTTTAACCTTTTGTTTTCTAGAATAATATTTTTGGTCAGTTCAAAAAGAAAATAAAGAAAATAAAAATAAATGTATGGAAAAACGAAATAAAAAATTGAAACATCTAAAGAAGAGTCTTATACAAAAATGAATATTTAGAAAGTTTAAAAGAGTCTTTAGAATTGAGGTGTCGAACAATATGGGTGAAAAAAACTGAACTATCATGGTACCATACCGGGCCGGTAAGGTACCGAACCGTTTATAGTATTTATAAACGGGATAGATAACGAGTTCAATTTGTTATCTAGAATGGAAGGATCACACCTTTGTTAAATAGAAGTATTGATTTTAAATTTAAATGGATCATAAACATAAAAAATAAAAGATAACGAAATTTTTAAAAATAGATTTTTTTTTTCAATCCATATAATATCAGACTATTAATAACTCTAAAAAATAATGGTAAGAGTAGTAATAAATTTAAAATCTACAATATCAATGAAAGAATTTTAAAAATTAATAATACCATACAAAGTAATCTATACACGATAAGATGAAGTAGACAAATAATTATTTGAGATGCCCCGTATATAACTTTGATGAACGGTTCAATCGGTGATAATCGGTTTTAAATATTTGTATCACAGTCCCGTCCCGTTTGATATCGGTTCGGTTTTGGTTCTTGATGAAAAAAATCTATCCCGTTTAAAAACATTATAGACAATTTGGGATCATTACGGTCTGGTATGGTACCATGTTAGCTCGGTTTTTTTGCCCACTTCTTTTAGAGATACAACAAAATGGGGTATTCTATTTGTATGCCAGACAAATACAGACACTTAGTGATTATGATTACGAACACTAAGTATCTTTGTTTGTCTGGTGTACCAATCAAGTACTCCGTATTATATTTTGGTGACCTTAGGTTTATTCTACCATAAAAGGGTCGGGTGAAATCAGAGATAGCGAGATAGAGAGTAAATAATTTCCATATATATTTAAATATTTTTACCTATTAGGATTTCGTACATGAGGGAAAAAATGCCAGCGGTGAAATACAAGGAAAGATGGGGACTCTTACTAGCTGATCAGGTCAAACCAGCTGGCCTCCCACCATTCATTATTTTTATACGCCTTTCTCGTAATTTTTTACACCATCGTCCTACTTTAAATTTTAAGTTGTTATTTACGAGGTTGAAATGAAAATAATTTTTAATTTAAATTATTTGAAGTGTTATAAAATTTAAAATTTTACTTGTGGTTGACACATGTTTCGTCAAAATAACACTCAACTCCATCTATTTTCAAAAAAATCAAAAGAGAGTTAAATTTTGCCAGAATAACTGAGATTGTATATTTCGTCCAATATTTTATCTATAGACATTAATAAATGTATTTTTCCTATTTTACCCTTAATATTTTATGGTAATAACTTCTTGGTTTCTTTGTTTCCTCTTTTTGTTTTTCTTTTTTCACTTTGTTTTCTTTTATTTTAAAGCTTTTTTAAAAAATATCTTTAAGAAAATAGTCTTAAAATTTCAAATTTTTGTATGATATAAAAACTAAATGAAATAAGGACCTAATCAAAAAAGAAAATGAGATTTTTTTTTTCATTTATTATCCTCCGTATAAAGTATTACTCGTAAAAAACGAATCTTGGAGACTTTCTCGGGAAAGATCAATTCTTGCTTTATTTTATTTTACTCTGTATTTTAATTTTTTTAGGATTTTCTTTTTTTCATTTATTTCTATACCATATAAACGATGTTGATTTTTGTAATACAATTTTAATTTCTAGAACAAATTTAAAAAAAACGTTTTAAGATAACAGAAACAAAGAAACCTAAAAGAGAGTAAGATATTATTATCATAAAACATTAAGGGTAAAATAGAAAAAATACATTTATTAACACTTAGGGATGTAAAATTAGACGAAATGTTTTCTCCCAGTCATTACAATAATTAAAATTTAAGAAAATCTATTACCTTATTTAAATTAGAGAGACCAAAAAGTTAATTTGATAAAATCAGTGTCACCTCTAGGTAATTTCCTCTATCATATGCATCATATTCTTGCACATAGTGAGGACAAACTTCATTCTCTCTACATCTTTACTTGAATAATTTAATTTACCTCTTACCTATTTGGATCCCAGTATTCTGAACCCGATATTGAGGTTTCAACTTTTTTTCTCTTTATGTACCTTTCTTGCCCTAATGTATTAGTCTAATTTACATTTTCTATTCAAATTGAATAAATTTTGGACCTCAATTAAATAAAAGTTTTTATGTATATTAGAGTAAACACAACTTTATTAGATTGTATACACACATATTTTTGAAATTTAATTTTTATCTATTAAAAATGACAAATTCTATGGTGTACCTAAGTTCCACCATGGATTTATATATGAGGAAAATAAAATTTCATTATTACTTAAGTAAGCATCTGTTTTTTAAATTAAAAAATAAAAAAAAGTTTTTATGTGAGAAGATTTATAAAAATGGTATGCACCTAAGCTGCACTAAAGAAGGACTCAATACATATTGAGAGGAATGAAGCACTTTATCGAAAGACAAATGGTTTTTACTTTTTTTGTCAAAATTGGTAAATCTAGTGTGTTTATCCACTTTTAATTTATTTTTGTCAAAATTGGTAAATTTTAATCTTAAAATAAAAAAAAATATTGATACAAAATAGTTTTACTAGATTTAATATATAAACTTTTAAAATATTATTTTATTTAATTAATATACAATTTTTTAATTTAATTATAGATCAAATGTTAATAATGACTAACTGAAAAAAGTCAAAAGTGCATAAATACTTGACAGGAATAAGGAGTAGTATCTAGTTTGATTTAAAAAATAAAATTGGACGAATAAAATGAGAGAAAAAAAGTACTTCCTCTATCTGGTAAAACTTTTCAACTTTCACATCTTATTTGTCTCATAAAACGTTTCAACCAAACTCAACTCAGCAGGTTTTACAATCTACATATTTTGACATTTTCCAATTGAGCAATGCTAGTGGTACACCAAAAGGTATACCCCAAATGTACACCACCCCTTTTTCACCACATATATTTATTTTATTTTTATTTACTTATTTTTTTAAATTTTTTTGCCTTTTTTAGTGGACAAGGGGGGGTGGGAGACATTGGTGAAATTATATTGTTATCGTTTACATTGGTGAAATTTCAAAAGTCAAAACAGAAAATGTTTTGGTGAGGGAAGTAATATACGGAGTATATATATATATATATATATATATATATATATATATATATGGACTCGTCCTTATCATAGTCTCTCGCTCTGTCTATTTATTTATACACATGTATATATATGTATAGTTTCCATTAATATCAAATCAAGAAAATAGAAATGGCAGTTTAATTGTTTCCTCCAATTCTTTCCTTCCCTCCCCTGCAACAATGGCCGAACCTCTCTGCCTCTCCGGCGGCACTGAGAAGAAGCCTCATTGGTGGCTCACCAACCGAATGGTATGTCATTTAATTTCACTAATAGTTAAAACATTTATTTTATTAGTCTCCACCCAACAAAATAATTAACGTAACGTAATTGAATTGATTTGAAATTTCGTGCAGATTGCCGGTAAATATTTGAAGGACGCGAAAGTTCTGATTGCCACTCAAGAACCGGCGGCCATGGCGTTGGCCCTGAATCTTCTCGACGCCGCGCTTCTTCTCTCTCCTCGCCTCGAGTTGGCGGCGGAGCTGAAAGCCCGGACTTTGCTTTTTCTCCGGCGGTTCAAGGACGTCGCCAAGATGCTGCGGGAACACATTCCCAGTCTGAACAGGGAATCTCTGGATGAAACGGCGTCGTCCTGCTCGTCTTCTTCGGATTCTTCGTCCTCCGACGGGTCGTTCCGGAGGGAGCGGTTGAAGCTCCTCTCCTCCTCCTCCTCCGCCGGCGACCGCTCGCCGGCTTTCAAGTGCTTCTCTGTCTCCGACTTGAAAAAGAAGATCGTGGGTGGCCTCTGTAAAAGCTGCCAAAAGGATGCCCTCTGGAGGTATTTTCCACGTGATTTTTTCTCTCTCCCCTTTTTCCTTCATTTTTTTCCAACTTACCATTTTTATTCAATTTGCCATTTTTATTATGGCTTATTATGTTTTTACCAATCTAATTTTAAGAATGTAACTTTCCAAATAGACAAATAAGCTCGAATTTTATGTATTTATAGTATTCTAAAATCTACTTCTTTTTCCTTCTAAAAAAATTGTTCTTAAATGTTTAATCTTACATTTTTAACTAAACACAAAATTTGTTTGGGAATAGCGTTAAAGATTACTGTTGGATTTTGGATAAAATTTTAACGATACAAATTACTTTGAAAACGCTAACGCTAAACACTATCCATAGATAGCGTTTTCAAAATGATAATGCTAACCTTGTATATTTTACCCTTAACTTCAGTTGTATGATGAAAATGTACACATAACTATGCAGGGAGTAACATTTTCTGCACACAAAAAAATTATGTGACAATTAATTATTGCTCAAAAATCAATTTATATAGAATGAGAAATGAGAAATAGACACATTTTCATGACACATTTTCATTATAAAGATGAAAAAAGCAGGGAACTTTATTTTGGAAGGACTCCATGATTGATGACTTTATGTGAGCGAAGGCTAAATTTGGTCTCTGTTTTTTTGGTCAGGTATTTCGTATTGGGCCAAGCTTGTTACCATTTGGGGCTAATGGAGGACGCCGTGGCCCTTCTACTCACCGGAAAACGCATCGCCTCCGACGCTTTGCGGCGGGAGAGCGTTTGTAGGTCGGACGACAGCTTTTCCTTCGCCGAATTTTCCATCTCCGGCGACTTCTCGAACCAGCCCCCCACGGCGCCAAAAACAGAGTCAGAGAGAACCTCCCAATTGCTCAGCCACATTAAACAGCTCCTCCGCCGAAAGACGTCGGCGGTCGCCGCCATGGACGCCGGGCTCTACCCCGAAGCCATACGCCACTTCACCAAGATCGTGGACGGCCGCCGCGCCGCACCTCGGGGATTCCTGGCAGAGTGCTACGCGCTCAGAGCATCGGCGTTCCAGTCCGCCGGGAGAATCGCTGACGCGATTTCCGACTGTAATCGGACTCTGGCATTGGAACCTTCTTCCATTGAAGCTCTCAGAACCAGAGCTTCTCTGTTCGAGACGATCCGTTGTTTACCGGACAGCCTTCACGATCTGGAGCACCTAAAACTCCTGTACAACACGATGCTGCGCGACCGGACATTGCCGGGACCGGTGTGGAAACGGCAGACCGTACAGTACAGAGAAATCCCGGGAAAGCTCTGTTCTTTGGCTGCGAAAATTCAAGAACTGAAACAGAGGGTGGCTTCCGGCGAGACAGGGAACGCGGATTACTATGGGTTGATGGGATTGAGGAGGGGATGTTCAAGAACGGAATTGGAGAGGGCCCATTTGTTGCTTAATCTCCGACACAAACCAGAGAAGGCGGCAAGCTTCGTGGAGAGGGTGGAGTTTTCCGACGAGGAAGAGGTCGATTCCGCCGGAGACAGAGCAAAGATGACGTCTTTATGTCTGTACAGAATGATTCAGAGAGCTTACTTCAATTTAACGAAGATTCTCATTCAAGAAGAGGAAGAATTATCAGCAGCAGCAGCAGCAGAGAGACAAAGGAGGGCATCAGAATCGGAGGAGACGGCTGCTAGGATCGACCAAGCGCCACCGCAGCCGCCGTCAGCGGCGGTGTATCAAGGAGTGTTCTGTCGAGATATTGCCATTGTTGGGAGCTTGTTAGCTCAATCTGGGTTCGGCCGCCGCCCCATTCCGGTGACGTACGAGGCATTGAGCTGCTGAGATTAGCAGTGATTAAGGTTAATAATGGGGATGAAGAATTAATGATCATAATGAGAGATCAGAGATGAGAGACGAGTTTTATGTACAAAGTTTATGAATGAATTAATGAGAATTATGAGATGAACAATAATCAAATCTCTTCATCTTTGAACCCGGGAAAATTTGAAAGTAGAGTAGGGAGACAAACATCAACTTTGCTTCCAATTTTCTAACTCCCAAGTCCCAACATTGATATTCTATTTAATTTTCTTGTTTGTTGTTTTTACCTCATTTAAGAAAGGTAAAATCATTTCGTAAAATATTTCCAAAATACTTTTTTATCTGATTAATATACGATATAATTTTAATTTAATTATAGATCAAAGGTTAATCTTGATTGACTTTAAAATATCAAAATTGAATATATACTTTGGACATGTTATCTTCTTCTGACCTGATTAGAATAAGTTCTGATCTGAATGTAGTTATATTTAAAATTATCTCTGATCTGATCTAATTTAATTTGATTCAAATAAAAATAAGAAATAAATAAAAAAATAAATTGAAGAGAACATACGTCTGAATCATATTTTTATACAGAGTAACTTTTAGATATTTATTTTAAAGCTATATTAAAATTATGGTAAAATGTAACTTAAAAAGTCAAATTAGAATAAATAAATGGAGATGGAGGGAGCATTTGGTTGGTGTGGTTCTGAATTTGCACTTGAAAATCTACCCATAGCAATGATTGAAAATGATGTGCGATCTAGCTAGAAAGAAAAAACAGGTAAATGAAAGTGAGGAAAAAGTTAAGTGGGAAAAAGTTAAGGAGGGATGATTTGGATAAGGGTAAGGCATGTGGAATCAAGAAAAGAGTGGAAAAGGGTTTAAAATATACAGAAGAGGTGTGTTAGGGTAAATTTAAGATAAATATTGTCTCTGTGATATATATATATATATATATATATATATATATATATATATATATATATATATATATATATATATATATATATATATATGATGTGCAAGTCATGATATAAACTTAGCTTGTTGTATCAAGTCGGGATATGACGACTTCAATTGTAAAAAGATCATATGTTAAGCATAAATGTTCCACACTCCTATTCAAGTGATCAACTAATAGAGAATGAAAAAGGGTATTATGGTCATATTCGACTCCACTTACACATTTAGCGAAGACAATGTGGAACTTGTTTATATGTCTTCTTTAAGATTTTTTATGGAACTAGAGATTGATCGTATGTATTTATTTTATCTCAAGTAATTATCGGGATCGAAGAACCCTAGAACATGATTTATTTTTATTTTTAATTTTTTGGGAGGAGAAAGGATGTTGTTTGGTTGGGCATGTTCTGTGGATTTCATGTACTGTATCACCTGTATGTAGTGGACAAGTTTTTATGCATTTGCAACCGTTGCATTATTCTTGTATGTCGAGCTGTCACCCCTTATCAACATCTCTTCCATTTTGTTAGGAACTTGCTTCAATTCTCAACCAAATCATTTTACAAATTTATAAGAAAAAAAAACTAATTCCGATTAAAAAAGACATTTAGGATAATGTTTAAGACCAATGAGTAAAATAAGAAAAAATATATGGAGTATGTATGATAATAATTCGTCATGATACATATTGGGGAACTTTTATTTACTTTGAGTGTAAAAGTGTAATTTGTATTATTTATTTCTATGTTAATTTTTAATTAAAATAATTTGAAAAGTCGTAAGAGTTTACATGTACACAATGCAATATGTGACATTCATTTTAGGAAAGAGGTAGTACAAATTAATTACTCGTCGTTTGGTAAGAAATTAGTCCCTAATCTATACCGTAAATATAGGCCTTGTTTGGGAAGATTGTTTTCGATTAGCGTTAGTAATTTGGATAAAATTTTAATGGTATATATTAATTCTGAAAACTTTAATGCTAAAGACTACCGTCAATAACCTTTTTAAAACGCTAATGCTAATTCCTAACGCTGATATCAAACGGGACTATAATATTTTTGTACCTCATTTGTATAGTATTACTCCGTATAACTCTAATTAATGTTAAAAAAATCGTTCATTAATAATTAATGACCATATATATAGTGGCCGGATAGGAAATATGCAAAGCAAAGCCAAGGTGGTTAGTGATTATTAATAACGTAACGTAGGGAATATTATTGAAACATTGATTTGGCAAAAGAGGTGGATAATATTTGAAATACATATATTAATGGACCTTTTTTTTTTTGCATTACCTTATTAGTGTTATTTTTAATTGGGTGAGAAAAAGGGGACATTAAGCTTTTCCTACCCAAATCATGTGCAATTTGATCAACATTAAAGGCACGTTTGTTAGTTGATTCCCTCCGGCATGTAAACTTTTTTATAGGGGCATAAAAGGAAATTGTGAATCCAGCAGGGCGGATATAGTTAGTATGAGAGAAAATTTATCTATATAGGACTAAAAGACAGTGAGTTTCTAATGTAGTATCATACCTCCTCCGTCCCATAAAATCTTTCTTGTTTCAAAAATGGCACGCCTTTAAAATGAGTAATTTTGGTGTTATTTTCTAATTTTGCCCTTACTTTATAAAAGAGTAGGATGAGATGTGTAGAATAGATTAGTCATAATTAAAAAATAATACTAAAATTGCTCATTTTAAAGGCGTGCCATTTTTGAAACAGGAAATGTTTTATGGGACGGAGGGAGTATGTTTTAATTTTTTAATGTAGTATCACTATTCTATTTTTGTTAAACAATGTTCAAGTAAATGTCTATCGTCACTGGACATTGTTCCTGTCATTGGAAATTGTTCAAGTACGACTATGTAGAGAATAAACAATTTTAGGTACTACATTGAAAATGTTTGTATATTTGCTTAGAATCTTTGTCTAGATCAAGAATAGATTAATTCTCTATTGAGCAGTTGAAATCAAAAATTTATTATTTATCACTGTCAAGCCTTGCACGTGAAACCTTAATTTTTTTCGAGTCTTGCATGTGAAACCTTAATTTTTTTTAAACTGGGTGGCGCTGAGTTTTGAACTCGTGACCTCTTAGTCAACGAGGCTCCGATACCATGTCAAGGAACCAATTCAACCAAAAGCTCAAGCTTGTGGTTGTGGCCCAGGAACAGTTATTTACGAGTATATTCTAACAATCACTTCACATCTCTCAGGTAACCATCCAAATTGTGTCCGGGACCCTAATCACCATTATTAGGTTTCCGACATTCTCTTTATTTGAAGTATTACTTCCTTCGTCTTGCAATTCGTTTCTTGTTTTGACTTTTAAGAAATGAAGGTGTAGAAATTTGATCGAGGAGAAACGATAACGATTAAAATCAATATGGTTTGGGAAATGTCCAATTGAATAAGACGTATAAGGCAATTGAGGTAGACGCATTTATATCCATTTTGGCGAGATTGAAGCAAGTAATAAAGAGTGTAAGTGGAAATGTATTAGAGCATGTGCCTTGCATTGCCACAGAGCGGTGGAGGAGGGATGCCTTGCATTGCCACAGCAGCTTTTTCCACTCTTATCATGACATGGCAAAGCTAAAATGCCTTGCTTGGTGAGGCATGAGAGTGGCACTTCATCCTTCCCTTTTTTTTTTAAATAAATTTTTTTAAAATTTTTTATGAAAAAAAATGTACAAGAAAGTAGAATAATTTTTTAATAAAATAAATAATAAAAATATTTTTTTATGTTTAAAAAACATTAAAAAATGTAAAAAATGATAAAAAATAATGACTTGCCATTGTAGAACTTGCCACTCCATGCACTTGCCACACACTGACTGGACCATTTTTTATTGGTTAAAATGTTCCATGTCACCGTGTGACATTCCATTTTCGTCTTGCCATTGTTCATGCTCTTAGTGTATGTGAAATGGATCGAGGGAGTACAATTTAATTTTGTAGAGCTCAGAATTAATATTGCATCCGTTCTGGAGTATTTATTTAGTTTTGATTTTTTCAATCAATTATTTTCAACATTTGATTTATAATTAAATAAAATATATATCGTATTCTAATTAGATAAAATAATATTTTAAAAATATTTTACATAATAAATCTAAAAAATTATTTTTGTATCAGTACATAATATCTTTTTTATTTAACTTGATGTCAAAATTTATCTATTTTGATCAAAAAAAATTAAAATTAAACAAATATTTTGAGACGAAAGGAGTAATTAGTATTCATGAGTGAGTGAAAATGGGATGAATGCATGACTACAGTGATGACGCAAAAGAAACACAGTTTCGAACGCCTTCCCAATCAGACGCACACACACTAGGTACGTACATGATCTCCACCGCTCCGTGGGAGAAGAAAAAAAAAAAAAAAAAAATACTCCGTAGTTCTTTTCTACTCTCTCCGTCCCAAATTATTTGTCACATATGTTTTTTCAACAGTCGCGGGAATTTTTTTTTATTTCTACATTTTCATTGATTATTTCATAAAATAAAATAATCTTGACACCTCTTATTTCAAAGAACTTTTCATGTAGTTTTTTGATATGTAATTTTTATTTTTTATTTCTTTACCAATATATAAATAAAATGATTTGAAAAAACTTGATATTTTATCTCAGTAATAGAAATGTGACAAATAATTTGGGACGGAGGGAGTATAATTAACGTTATTACTCCCTCCGTCCCGCTATATTCGTCCAGTTTTGACTTTTGGAACTGTTCATCTAAGCACTTTGACTCATCAAATTCTCTCAATATGTAAGCCTAAATATAGTCATGTGTGATCTTGTTTGATTTGTCTTAACATATAGATTATTAATATATAATTTCTATAATTTTTTAATATACAAATTACAAGATAAAATGGATTAAAGAAGTGTATTGGATGGTGTGTAAAAATGAAAGTGGACAAATACTCTGGGACGGAGGTAGTACTTCCTTGTACTCCCTCCGTCCCCAATTTGATTACAAATTGCGGGTTACGGAGTAAAATTTTTTACTTTTTGAAATCATTTTATTTACAAATTGGTATATCAATAAGATATAAAAATTACATATTAAAAAACTACGTCAAAAATTTTACAAAACAAGAGGTGACAAGAATATTTTATTTTATCAAATACTTAGTAAAATCGCGTAAACAAACAAAAGTTATCGAGAGGAGAGAGAAAAAAAGATTGTAATCTATTTAGGGAGGGAGAGAGTATTAGAAGTTAAGCTTTTGTTTTGACTTGCGTATCTATGATGAGTCTACTTCAGTTCTTGCCTTTATACTTAAATTTTTTATATTTTATAATCTCTAGCAGAATTTTCGTTCAGTTTGAATTTTTTGAATCAAATAAATTTTAATCATCAACTATATTAAGTTTACATTGTATGTAAATACATTAAAATAAAATTGAAATACTTTTCAACAAAATAAATATAGTGGAATCATTTTTTATTAATATTTATTTTTATTTATATTGATAATTAAAATCCATCTATTTTAACTAAAAAATTCAAAGCCGACGAAAACCTGAAAGCGAGTGTAAAAATAAACAAATACGGAGTATACACTCATCATAAATTATTATCATTATAAATATGTAGGCAAAAATCAAAAGCTTAACTTCTAATGCAAGTAATAATATTGTTGACTAAAAGCAAACTGACCAGTGAAATAAGTTTTTAAAGATTCTCTACCACACCAATTTAATAAATTTATTTTACTACAATATCAATATTTAGTTTGTTTTTTATTTAACAAATAATCAAAATTTATCGGCTTTGACAAAACAAAGCCTCCATCCAAAATTTATGGGCTTTGTCACAACAAATTCTCCATCACAACAAATTTATCAAAATTTATTGTACCAACAAAAGTGACACCATATCCACCAACAAGATAAAGATATACTCCGTATAAGAAGAAACTAGTGTAAAAACTTGCACTTGGCTCTCCAGTAGTAACTATAATAATGGGTTAAAACTAATCTTGATTCTTGACCATAGTTGCTAATAATATATAACCAGAATAATATTACTCGGTACAATACTAAAACTATTAACCATAATATTCTACACCACTCTACTTCTACACCATCCGCCGCCACATTCAAGTTAAGTGGAACTTAAACGCTTCCTCTTGGTGCTCTTACACGGACGGATGTCGTTGCCCCCATTGTCATTGCAGTCTTCAGGTGGGGCCACATCATCTACTTCGCCCTCACCGTAGAGCCGCTTCAGCAGCCTCTGTAAAGACTCTTCTGCCCATGCATGGGTGTTGTACAGAACATGCTTGTCCAGGGAGTAACCGGGCTTGCAGATGTACTCCACCAGGTAATCGACTGAGACACATGGTATCTTGAGTCTCAGAAACTCTTGGACCCACATATCTTGCCGCGGTGTTCCTGGACACACAATGGCAAAGTCGATGTCTGACTTGAGGAAGCGAGCATAAGATGGACAGGTTGCTAAGATGGTTCCATCCCCAGCCTTGACCACACGCTTCAAAGTATCCTGGTTCATTAAAAAACAAGCAGGAATGGAACTCTCATAAAATGGCACACACCTAAACCGAGTACGTGTGACACCCATTGAACTTACAAGGAGCACACAACTGCCACATTTGGTTATGTGAGCACCTGAAAGTCTGCTGTTATTTACTTAACAGAAACCAATTAAACTTGTTTCTTGCAAATGTGATTATCTCATATCCCTTTCAAGCTAAATGAAATCCTACCTAAAGTTTTTGTTGCTTTAACTAAATATATCATTATTGGGAAATCACAAAAGTTTGTTTGATATGATGTGACTTTTTTTGGGTACGCGATGTTAAAAAAAGAATTTTCTTCTTGGGAACAGTGTATGAGACACTAGTTAAAACAATTGTTTTGGATGGAAGGGTTGAAAAGAATATAAGTAGCCCATCTACAATCATTTAATAGTGGTGTATTATTTCATTCAAATCATTTGTTTTGAATACATTTTCTGAGCCAAGTGTCTTTTGGAAACAACCTCTCAAGTTTATAGTGGGGGCAAGGTATGCGCACACATAACCTCCCTGGACCCCAATCTTGGGGGATTGTACTAAGTCTGTTGTAGTTTTCAATACGTTTTGAATATATACATCTTCAGATGATTTAGCCATTTCATCAATTCCATAATGCAGTCCTTTAAGCCAATTTTATAAGCACAAATCGCATGAAACAAAAAAGATGGTGATTGATTAACACAAGAAATAGTTAGGCCATACCAATGATGGCCGATTTATCTCTCCATATGTGACGATTCGCATTCCGTAGAATGCACCATGACCAGTTCTCTGCCTTAAGAGTCGCCATGTCCTTGGGGCCTCTAAGCTGATGGCTAGATCTTCAGATAATCCCTTCTTGTGCCATTCATAGGGTTCCTCTGCCAAGAACATACCTGCCTCATTGCAAGCAGTTAGATAGTCCACCTTCAATATCCACCTGTAAAGGATGATGAAAAATATTGAGAGCTAGGCCTGTTTTTTAAAATTATTCTTAAAAATACAGTAGTGATACCTTCCGGAAGCGGCGGCAGCAAAAAACTTTTCTGTCCTGCGAACAGGATCAGGAAGGATAAAATGTGTTGCTTGATATGACCAGTTGTGAGAATCTCTGCATGATCTCCCTTTCAAACGTTTGATTACTTGCTGAAACTCCTTCCTTTGTAGCTTATGCCCGGAAACTATAAAATACCGGTTCTCAGTTGTTTCTACTCCTTGATTAGGCTCTTTGCATGTCTCTGGGGTCACTTTTCCAATATTGTGGTCCTTGTTACTCACAGATAATCCCGGGTTAACTTCTCCTATGTCTTCTATGTCTTTAGACTTACAACACTTTTTATGAGACTCCTGCATCTCACAATTTGCATTTGATATGTTTTCTTTTTCAGCTTCCATGGAGTTGTTTACTTGTTTGCCTTTTCCTTTCATACTATTTTTGGTCGTGATTCTTTTCTTCTGAGCACCTTCTTTGGATTGTGCCACTTTTGTAGCACGTGGAATAACTTCCTTATCTTTACTTAATGAGCATTTTTTACCTTTCGGTTGTTTCTTTACATATGTCGCATCAGCATTCAAATCAGCCTTATCAACCATTGTTTCAAAATCGCAATTTTCTACAGGATGGAGATCTGTATTGAGCATGCTACCTTCTTCTTCCTCTGCTGAATGTGGTGATTCAAAATCAAAGGCCTTACCACAAGGGACACCATCATTTAACTCATCTTCAGTGTGATCTGGAGCTTCAGTCGCATCAAACACGTGTCGAGTTTTTTTGGCTTCTGACTCTAAAGATTTACTTTTACCAGATTCTTTGATGCTGTCTCCATTGTGCATGGAAGCAACATCAGCCTTCTCAGAATTTAAATCGTCCTTGCCTTTTATCTCTTCGCCTCCGGTTGAACAGACAGCTGACTCTCCATTCTTGTTCAGGTAAATAGAACCCTTCTGATTACTAGCATGGCCTTTACCAAAAGCCTGTTTGGATTTCTCTGTCTTCATAGAAAGGCATCTTTTCTTATGCTTTCTGGGCTGAGATTCTGTATTTCCTTCAAGCAGTTGAACACCAGCTAACTCGTTAAGGTTTTCAGTCTCTGCATTGCTCCCAGGTGATGTTACTTTGAATCCTTGCAGCTCCTTTTGTTGCACTTCAACATCAGCACTGGCATCTTCCATAGTTTCAGGCAACCCAGTCTCGAGTGCTTCCTTACAGCAAAGTTCTCTGGCACCATCTGGACTAGGAATGTTGAAGATCTTAACAGGAGACCTATTTGTAGATTCTAATCCGTTCTTTGCATAAGAAACAGCCTCTAACACTTCAGCTCCACTTGCAATCAATGCACCATCTCTCCTTGTCCCTTGGGTATGTGTTTTCCTTTGCTTCTTTGAACTACTAGATGGAGTGGTTAACATCTTCTTCTCTGATGATATATAAGTTTGCTCATTTCCAAAAGGTGATGCTGCTTTAGTATGAGAATCTGCACCAGCAGTATGTAATCCATCACATTCTAAATCTAATAATGATATTAAGTTTTGACCCTTGTCGGGTCTTCCTGCATTGACAGTAAGAGGAGTTCCTCCATTGCCTTTCTCTTCTTTCATACCGAGACTGTTTTTCATCCCGCTTTTCCGGGAATAACTTTTTTTAAACACACCAGAATTTTGCTCGGTACAAGTAGCACCATATGCTAAGACATTATCATTTAGTGGAAGGTCAGGGAGTTTGTCACTACAAGCTGCCATTTCAGCTTGAGCATGTTTTGGTCCCTTTCCGGCAGATGATGATACTTTGTTGAAGTGTTGATCTGATAGAGCTCTAGATGCACACAGATTTAAGTCTTCAGAGAGATCTTGCTTCTTGAAAGATTGCAAAAGATTTTTTGCATCTTGTGAAGATCTAGAAATTTTGGAATTGGTCACATTTAAAGAGTCCGGCTTCAAAAGGGATTGATTGGCACTTCTAGAGTTGTGCAAAGAAATAACCATTTTTCTCTCCCCATTTGATTGTGCAGGAATGTCATCTTGCTCTTCTTCTGAGTCCTTAACTTCAGCTTCCATCATCTCCAAATCATACCCACTGTGAAGATGGGGAGAAGTGTTGAAAATGTCAGCATTTTATTGATTTTCCTTTCATAGAAAAGATTGATATTGTTTTAAACAAAAGGGGCATGAAACTTCCTATTTAAGTGTAAAAACATCAAGATCTGACAACAAGAATAACAACCAAGTAGAATATGACGAGCATAGCGTGGGGTCTGGGAACATCAAGATCAGAATGAACATGTAATGGCACATATGGTAGAACCTTAGAAACTCCAAGCTTCTCATTTAGTAAAAAGCACACAAGCAATGTCTAAAAGAGATACCTATGATTCCTAAATTTCATTTCGAGGACAAATAGAGAGTGAAAGCGTGAAACATTACATCTCACCTCTTATTATAGTCAGTTTCTGGAAGTAGAGCCCAAGACTTTAAACTGCAAAAAAAAAAAAGAATGGGATATGACTAATATGAGTGGCTTTAAGTTTGGATAGGTAAGCAATATAGAAGTTTGTATTTTCCAGAAAAGTCAACAGCTGCCGATGAAATCCTAATTTCAAGTACAAACAGAATCATGGAAAACAAGAAACAGAGATTTACCAATCTTCCAACCACCAATGGTTCACTATCTTTATATTTGACACTTTCTTAGCAGTACGATACTTTTCTCCTGTTATATTGAAAACAATGCAAATGACAGCTCATGAAATATGATTGTAAAAATTCAAAAATTGAACAAAAAGAAAAAAAGAAACATAGCCCTACATACACTATTGTGGAACATGATGAAAGTGTTGGTTAAGCGTCTTCATTTGATTGTTTGATGTATATCAATGCATTATGGTGGGTGCAAGATTTTTTTGTTAATTTATGTAAGCAACATTTACAGAAGAAGGAACATTAGAATTGATGACAAATTCCCTTTAGAAGATCTGATAGTAATCACTCATGTTTATGGGGAGAAAGATGGAGAGAGAGAGAGAGGAGCATACCCTCAAATTTGTAGCATACAAGATGAGTAGCCGTGGCTGTAATCAATGACCTCGAAAAAGTGGCACCCATCAACCCAACCATGATCTGCAAAATATGAAAACATCAAATAGTAAGATCACATTTACAAAAGTAATAAGCAAACTCTCTATTGTTCATTTATTCTTGATCCCAACAAATGCATATCCACAATTTATTATTTTGTCAAATGTAGATTAGCCAACCGTAATATCGTCCCGAGTTTCACCAGTATATCCAGTTAGGCAAATAACCAGAGATTTGGCACCAGGAATGCCATTCAAGTCCCTCAAGGGCCGATACAAAATCTGTTCACAACAATAGTATAGTTAGGCCAACAATGTTAACCAATCACCAATCTTTATTTGAAAATGTAATCGCCCCTAGCAGGCGATGTGGGCATTGAGTAATGCACTTACAGAATTATGATCAACTGGCATTCCCACTTCAGAACAATGATCAACCCACAAGCTAGTCACTAACACTTTCCCATCCCTTCTAGCAGAAACGCATATTGGGTCATCCTGCTCATTCATTCACACACAATATGCCATATTCGCATTTCAAACATTCAACTAAAATGTATAAAATTATCACAGTAAAACCCAGTAAATAATACGCCAGCCAATTGAAGAATTATCCTCACTCACATACACAACTTTGTCAACAATCACATGAGTGCAATCAGGGCAATACCGCTTGACATCCACTCCACCACCATTCAAGAGCGCCGAGAGAACCTGAAAACAAAAGAATCGAGGGGCAAAAACTGAAACCTTAATGAAGTGGGATGGAAGCCGAATAAGGGCATAATCAATTAAAAGACATGAGCAAAAACCTGTTCTATCCTGATGGGATCGAACCCGCAGAGAACGAAACGAACGCCCAAGAATGGTTTGGATTGGTCTCCGTGCATTACTTCCGCCGGGTCACTATCGTTCATCTTCGTCAGTTGCAGTAATTTCCGATGAAACGAAGAGAAAAACTGGGATGCGCTCGACGAGGCTTGAATTGATCGATACAGATAGCGTTTATTGAAGAACGAAAAGGGCCGCGCTAATAGGAGGAGAGTTTCTCAGACTGCTGCTGAAGGCTTCTGGAAGAAGCTGGGAAGACAATGGGGGAGGGGGCAAATCCGAATTTAACAAAATATGTGAACGAGATGAAAAGGGGGGGATTTCGTATTTTGTTTTCTTTTTGGTGGTTTTTCGATTTGATTTTTGAGTGAACTGGCGGGAGTCGGGACTTTTTCATTTTTTTTTGGGATTGGTCACCATGACACGTGTCCCGTGCTCGGCGTTTCATTTTTTGATTTTTGGGCATGGAAGAAGCCCTTTTGTTACAACACAATTTTATGGACTTTAACATATTTTTAGGATAAAAGAAATAAGCTCATTGCAAAAAATAAAATATCTACATGTAAATCCATAAAAAATATGAGAAGATCCATATTTTAATTGTGGACCTTGGGTCTATGACTTTGTTTGGCATCAGCGTTAGAGATTAACATTAGCATTTTGAAAAAAATTATTTGACGGTAACCTTTAGCGTTAGCATTTTCCGAATTAATCTACACCGTTAGAATTTTATCCAAAAGGCTAAAGCTAATTGAAAACGATCTACCCAAACAAGGCCTATGGAAACATCACTCTTGTTTCAAATACTACGTAGGCTTTTTGTTCTAAATTGATATAGAGTAATTCTTTTTAAATTTATTTTTAATTTATTTTTTTAAATATTGATATAGAAATTCATAGCAAAATTTATAAATTTAATTTTAAATCAAATTATCTACAAAATAAGAGTTGATATGAGGATAGGCTCATGTTATTTTAACATATAATAAACGAAAATAAATACGAAGTAAATAAATAAGAAAAAAATTGACATGTGAATAATAAAGTTGGAGCATCTTTATCCATACAATGGTGTGAAAAGAAAATAAACAGTGTTCTTGCCGAAATGGTTGGAAGGGTAGCTGGATTTGGACTGATGTACATGGGCCTGAAATATTGACAATGAAGGCTGCTAAAGTTGGGCTAGTTTATTGGGGAATGCGGAATACCGATGGATGCTGAATTTAATGAGTACCTTTATGTCTCTTTTCAATTAAATAAATAAATTTTTCAAATCTTAATATTTCTTTAACATTATTTGGAGTAGTTACAATAACATTTTTTGATAATGAATTGTAGTAATCTCGGCTTACATCCACCATTACCGTTTTTGTTAAAAAATGACCCAAAAACCTACCATGGAAATGTGGAACGCCCTTAGCCAAATTGATAATAGCTGCATTACATGGATTCTGAAATTACGAGCTATTTTGTTAGATTTGCTAGAAAATATCCTATACTTTTAGAGTATTTGCTTCGTTTGACTATTTCCGATTAGATTTGACCAAAATCAATCATCAATGATACTCAATTCTGATAGTTTCCCGCCAGATAAGTTTAATAAAAGTACTTTTGTACTAATATTTAAATTTTTGGGTACTTTATGATAAAAAAAATCATCTAATTTGATTAAGTCAATCTAGACGAATTTTCTAGAACAAAAGTTGTACTTGCGGAAAAACTTAAGAGCATAGAAAAAGCTTTTTAAAACAAATAACTAAATAAAATAAAAATTGCTTGAGTCCATACATCAAATACCATCAATGGAAGCTTAAGTAATTGGTACACACAGTCTTCTTTATCAAATGAGTAAATGTAGAGAGACATGCCAAAATTTGACCATGTGAATACCAAACAGGAACTCATTTTGTTTTAAACAAGTTTTACAATGTGTTATTCCAAATACAGGGAAATAACCTACTACTAAAATAATACTAAACCAACAAAGGAAACACAAACTAGAAATATACAGTTCCAACTACTTCCAAGTATTTTACAAACATGTCCATACAAAGAGGTACAAGAGAGGTTAACAAATTGACAAGAAACACAGTTAACCAAATTACAATATTAACCATTACTACAATTAGTAGTAGATTAGAAAACTTTCAATCTTAACACACAGGTTTTGCATCTACTTATACAGATACACAAAGTTGTTTTTTTTTTTTTTGCTTTCTTGTCCTCCAATTTTCATATAATTCTTGTATCTATGATGATTATATGTGTAAAGCCCTCAAGGTGTGTCCTAACTGAGCTAACTATGATTCTCCAGCAATCAAATGAATAAAGAATGGCCTTACCATATTCTTTCTAGATGGCAGCAATATGCCTGAGTGCCCTTAATAACAGCAGCGGTGCAGGGATCAGAAACACCAGAAGCACATTCATCCGCCGGGATGCCACTAATGTCAGCCGCTTCATAGACTCTTTCCCCCCGTGGAAGATTCCCCCTATGGCGTATTGAGCGGGCCCCACCAGCTTTCCGAGTACAATGCCTCCATGAAAAATCCCGGCTGGCCACCATACTTTGCGCCTGAGATTTCGCCTTGCCCTTCTAATGCGTCTGAGCTCTTCCCGGATAACGGTCCGGATGGATTTCCGGTACGAATGCATGTCGTGGTCTCTCTGTACGGTCCCCCCGGACCCATATGCTGAACGGTCACTCAGTATCTCTAGTGGGTGTGGGGAGTTGAGGAACGCGGTCTTTGCAGCTTGGATTTGCTTCTCAGCCTCTCCATTGAAAGGGCAACTTAATAAATACAGTCCAGGTCCTAAAGGAAGTAGGGGATGGCTTGGAGAGAAGTTATCATCTGGCTGCAGAATCAAGAGCTCCCCCATGGAAGCATATAACAGCTTCTGTTGATAAGAAACCAACAAAGTAGAGATTTACTACACTTGTCTAATTAACTTGGGTTTAAACTATATTATTACAAATATATATATGAACATGAAGGAAACATGTTTACTTGGTCGTTTAGACATGGATGGTTCCGGAAGCTTCCATTCACGGCTTTAAGAAACTCTGCAACACGATTGGGGTAAGTGCAAGAAAAGGCTCGGGGCACAATGTCTCGGTGCATCATGATTGACTGGACGTGACTTTGAGGCAATCCGAGCTTCTGGAGGAGGCGGTCCCCTCCACACATAATATTTGGCGAACCAAAAGTTATAATGGGGAGCAAAGAAGAACGGGGAGCATCTCCTCGCATTAGGAGCATGAGATTTATAAGTAAAGATAGACTGCCTCCAAGAGAGTGCCCGGTGAAACGGAATGAGGCACGGGCACCATAGGATTTGAGGTGTGCTCTCACTTCGGGCAACATTTGCGCATACATTCCTTTTGCAGCCTCATATATACCTCTATGCACAACAATATCCATACCCTGAACATGAAAAGATACATCATAAGGGCAATAGACTTTCCAAGGGGAGTCCATAGAGTTGGATAAAATCTATAGAGGCTAGTGAAAGCTGCATTTTCCGAAAAGAAAAACATATTTACAAGTTTACAAAATACTTATTGGGTTTATGATAATTATAATAAGCCAGAATTTGTAGCGAAATAGAGCATTAGACTCCAGCATGCCATTTTTTTCTGAGAAATGTTTTCATGGTTTTTCAAGTTTTAGGCTAATGAAAACAAGTTCTGTTTTCCACAGCAAATAACTTGTTTTCCTCAAAAGCATCTACCACGGCAACTGCTACTTATTTTCATTTCAAAGCAACCAAACGTGGCCTTAAATACCTCAAACTGTGTCGGTTCGAACAGAAGATTGGCTTGCCAAGATGCCAGTGACTCAGATCCCTGGATGACAAAGAATCTTGTACCACTCTTATCATCATCACAAACAAACCATTCACATGGAGACAACCGTGTTGAGCTCAGATCATCAGCGACAGCCTGCTTTACCTCCTCCCTTGCGGCAACCACTGATGTAACCGAGTCGGTGGTGGCCATTAGTGAAGCAACTTCCTCCTCATTCCCATCACCTTCAAGTGCTTTTCTCGGCGTATCCCCATTACATGACACCCCATTATTCTTAAAGGGTAAAATGTTCTTTGTGTGATGCTGCAAATATGAAGCTGCAGCAGCAGCAATCCTGTAAGCAGCAGATGCACTAATACCATTTCCACTAATCTGGTTCCTCTCTTCTTCATCTTCTTTCTCGTCGACCTCTGCTTCCTTAACGCTAGCAACCTCGTTCTCTTTCTTCATCCGCTCTTCAGCCAGCCGTGTTTCTCGCTCAGCTTTCAATGCCTGCTCTTTCTTCTCCAGAGATGAAGTTACAAATCGCAGTTTGTGGTATCCTAAAAGATTCCGTGGCTGCACGCCATCAAAAGGGGTTTTAAGAAACTATATTCACGCGATGATTGATGAATAACTAGGAAATCCATGGACTGTGGTGAAGAGCTCCAATCAAGGAAAATTCATAGAGAGGACAGAAATGGATTTTACCTTGATTTGGGGGATGGAATAAGCTAAAGTTCCCAAATAAGACATCTGGTCATAAAACCTAGCTTCTTTCAAGGATACACGCCATAGCAATTTGGAGAAGGAATTCCGGTCAAATTCATCTTCCTCGTTATCGTCATCATCAACGGCACATGGATCGCAATCATCTTCATCGCGATTCTGGTTCTCATCGCTCAATTGACCATCCATTTTTGGAGAATCGGAATCTCCAGTCCGGCAATTTTTCCGGCCGAGAGACCGAACGCGGAGGATCTTCATCACCCAATTACCGTTCTCTCCCTCCTCGTCCAACCGATTCTCGCCGAATTTCTTCTCGTCCAATTCCTCCTTCGTCGAAACGGCGTCGTCGCCAGCCATGGCCGTTTTATTATAACACGGTCCCCCTCTTCTGGCGGGCAGTAATACACAAGGACGGAAATTGTAAGAGCGCCGCCGATGGGAATTCCTGTGCGAGATCCACAGCGACGGGTTCTCAGCCGGAATCCCGGCGGAGGCATTGACCTGTGAAGGATTGCTCGCGCGGACATCGAAACTCCCTATAGGAGGCGCAACTCCGTGAATCACTGCTTGCAAACAGGGGCTGTCCATAGGAGGAGCGGGCGGTGGCGACCGAACCCCCTACCGCCGGGAAGACGTGGGCTTGTGCAGTTCGTTTTTCAATATCACCAAAAGCAACAATGTTTGGGATTTGTTAGCAATTCATCGCCAGAAAGAGAAGAAGAAGAAGATGGTGAAAGGAGAGAGTTGCTTGGGCGTTAAAAACTAAAAGCGGAGAGGATGATGATGCCGACCTTTCACACTATCTTTCTCCCCCCATCGTAATTCCCGTAATCACGCTCTCGTGGATTCAAGAAACTCCTCCCCATTTCTTGGGTTGATTCACAGCTTGGATCGGAGAATCCCAGGTTAGTCGTAGTCCATTTGATTGACAGTTGGCCGGCCCCCTTTCGAATCAAAACAAAGAGGTAACTCCATTTGTATTCTTTGTACACTAGAGTTATGCATTAATATTTTAATGATTTACATTGATACAAAGTAATTTATCAGTTAACAAAAATTTAACACAAAATGTCGGTGTTGTTACACCAACACAAAATCTTAGTACATCCATGGAGTGTACAAAATGAGGTGCAAATTCTTGGGGTTCAACCCATATTGAAAAATTACACTTTTAGAAACACTCTCTAGCTAGCATTTTGTTCCATTTAGAATCCTTGTGTTGTTTTCTTAAGTAGAAAAAATGAACCAAACAATGATTCCTATCTTCTAAAGGGAACGTCTACCGTACCTCCGGCCTCCGGGTGTATCTAGACCAAGGTAAGTAAATATTCATTTTGATTCAACGTAATATTCATTTTTCACATATTTATTCATTACAATTATATTGTAATATTAATTAACAAACAACGTATTGATAATTTTGAAACAGCGTAGTGCTCATTCTAAGTATTTTCAAAGTAGTGTTTATTCTGAAATAATCTAATGTTCTTTCTTAAACAAGTAGTGTTAATTCTGCAGTCATTGTCGTATGTGGTTTGCTCAACGACTTCCGTTGGTTTGAATATCGTTGCTCCTCCATTCGCGATGAATCGCGCGTGAACCGCAATCAGATAAATCGAGAATCCTCTTTATGTCTTGGCCAAGTCTAGTCGCCTCGCCAGCATTCTCCAAATCGATACGTCATTTTTTTATAAACGAACAATGTTAATTCTCCAATTGTACTACAAATCTGGTAAAAACGGTTGTATGTTATAATTTGCAATCTTCTAATACACCTCCAATGGTTAGAGCATATGGTTAAATTTACACTTAACTAAAACTCCTTATATTTTATTGCCAATTTATTGACATTATAATGGAAGCTTAAAACAAGTGATAAAAAACCGTAGTGTATTTATACAAGTCTCCTAAAAAAATTTGTTCTGTTGACTTCAACCCTTTTCTAATAAGAACAAAATTTCCAAAAATTTTGTATCTTATCATACTCCCTATAAATAAATATCCTAAAAATTATTTAAATATTTATCTTGAAGAAATTACTTAAAATAATACTCCCTTCATCCCAATTTAAAACGCTTATTTTTGTTTACGATGTTTAATTGTAATTATTTTCAATGTAATTTTTTTATATTTAGAGCAAGATTAAAAACTAAACTTTACATACTAAAATGCCTACATCAAAAACTATTTCCGCAACAAGAGGTAACATAATTATATTTTTTATAAAATGAGCAACGAGGATAGAAAAAAAAGTGAATCAAATCTGATCTTGTAAATAGCAAACAACTTAATTTGGGATGGATCGAATTTTATGTAAAAACATATGATTGGTGATGGTGTAAAATCGTGCAAATATTAAGTAAGAATAAGCGAAAAGGTTGTAAGTGGAAACACATGTAACCCTGTTTTTATTAATGATATTGAGATTGTTTGCAAAGTACAAGCCGTGTGGATTAATTAAAGCATGCCTTACTAATGAGGCTTTTACTCCTATTATAATAATGAATAAGCACGTCAAACACGTCTTGACGTTCTTGATCTTCTGGCCGGTTAGTTTTCACCCGGGCAGTAAGCATGGCTTTGTCAGGCGAAGCCATGTTCTTAATTCTGAATCTTCTCATACTTAACCGAGCAGACTACCGGGTTGACCAAGTCATAGGGCGTCAGATTTAGGTACCTCCCAGTTGGTTGCGAACCTACCGGGTGGAATGAATGGGTTGATAGCCATCAGTTGGAGTAAGTATATTTAAAAAGATAGATATGGAACTTCTTCCCTGGCTTGAGTGGTAGGAAGCCACTTCTCAAGATTCATGGGAAAGTTTGCATGAGTTCGAATCTAAGCGGATACAGAAACATTGCCTATGTTGAGAATAGTATGAACAATACTACATTGTAATAGAATCAATATCATTAAAAAATAGATGTGAAAAAATAGTTAGCGCCACAATATATCATATGCATTGGAGATGCTCTAATCAATCTAAATGTCATATTTAGCATTACTTGTGTTAGAATATAAATAACTATTCTTGGGCCACAACCACAAGCTTGAACTTTTGGTTGAGTTGGTTCCTTGACATGGTATCGGAGCCTTGTTGACTAAGAGGTCACGGGTTCGAAACTCAGCGCCACCCAGTTTAAAAAAAATTAAGGTTTCACGTGCAAGGCTCGAAAAAGACTACGCCAACTTGGAATGCTATAAAAATTCACCTTAAATAAGAGTACTAAAACATAAAAAAATCAAAATAGAAGTTTCATATTTTTTGTTAAATGGGAGTTCGCAATATAGTGATGTGACATTGTAATGAGCATTTTACTATATTTGTTGATAATGTAAGTGATCATAATTAGTAATGTAAATACTTTTTGACTCATATTTTGAAAATAAAAATATGGAAATCCTATTTTAATATATTTTTAATATTTTACTTCTACTTCAGTTTTTATCCTTTATCTCTTTCTTTTCTTTTACAGAAATGTTTCCATCTATATTTAAATCGCTTGTTTATTATTCATATAGTCTAACTTTAATGACACTCTTTACTCATTTTTACTATCCATTTGAGAAAATAATATAGTTTCATCACGTTTTATTTTATAAAACTTTTGATAAAATTTTATAAAACATAAATTTTATTTTTAATTTCATACAAATTTTTAAATATATTGAATTGAAAATTGTCTCTAAGATCACATAAACAATCACGACCGATTTAAATTAAAACAGAGACACCAATATAAATTAGTGGATATAGTGAGATGAGAGGGAAACCTAGCAATAATCATAAGAAAAATAAAGAAGAAAAGGTAGTAAATAAAATTTGATTGGCAATTGAAAGGGTGGAGTGATCTTATTCTTCATTTTTCATTTCTGTTTTTCATTTATTTAATATTGTTTTATTGTGGAATTTTGGTGCCAGGACTCGTTATTCTCATATTTTGTTCTCAGATTAGATCTACGTGATTACTAATATGGTAATTGTTGTTCATTTCAGTTTTTGGTGTTTTAAAATTGCTGGAAATTATTAATTGCTTCTGCGAAAATTGCTGAAAATTATTAATTCTTATACGGAGCAATTTACTACTCCGCAATCTTGTTGCCTTTTTCTCTTGGATGCTATCAACGGCTATTGAAAAAATTCTGTATAAGGATTTAGCCTATGGATTTTGGCATAGTCCCCGATGCTATTTGATTATCATCCTTTATCTGAATTTTGATGTTCACATAAAGCTGTTGATAGCATCCAAGAATAGATGAATCCAATTGTGTGTTTCTTGTTCAATACTATTGCATGTTTGTGATTCATAGTATAAGGTCCATTGGTCCTAGACTACTAGTCACACTGCAAAATTCTAGTAGTGTCTTGTTTGGTTGCCTCTAAATACAGCAATCGCAACTGAGTCTAGGTTTGAATACAAATTAAGATTTAAAAATTATTCATGTTTCAACCGATGAAAGTAAATCGTGGTGTTTAACCAAAATATATAAGTATGGAATGCAGTTTTTTTTTTCAAATCTTGTGACACACATATAAACCTCTGAATCTGATGATGCCATTTCTGTCATTTACACTGTTTTTGGATGAGAGGATTGTCAAACTTTAGCTCCATTTTCTACAGATGGATCCAGTGATGGAAAGGCATGAAGCTCTGCTGCCAGTGATGCAAAAAATAGCCTACTTAAAAAGAGATAGCATTCCCTGCAAAATTGAAGAGGTAACAAATAGGTGAAATGTTTATATCATGCTGAGATATGAACTGCACGCTTGTCCTTTCATTCTTCCATAATAGGAACTTGTTGCCTCTTAATCTCAGGGTCTTTACTTGGGATCTGTTGGAGCTGCTATGAATAGGAGCACATTGAAAAGTTTGAATATTACACATGTCTTGATGGTTGCCAATTCACTCTCCCCCCCATTTCCAAGTGATTTTGTGTATAAGGTTATTGGCGGTATGACTTTCTCACTTTATTTCATGTCTTTTTCCACATTTAGCTCTTTTGGTTTCTACTACTGGACTTGCAGCCATCAGAAGTGGATTACAGCTTCTTGTCACTGAAATTAAAACACAACCAGTGTGAAAACTTTCTATGTCCCAAAATGACCTTCCTTTTTTTTGCGCTAAATTATAAATGTATACAGTATCAGATAGAGCAGATGTAGACATATCACAAAATTTTGAAGAGTGTTTTCAATTCATTGACGAAGCTAAGAGAAGTGGCAGTGTCTTGGTTCATTGCTTTATGGGCAGGTCCCGAAGGTAATCATTATCACGCTAGGCATCTCATATTTCGAACTCCTACAAGGTTTAGTAGTTTTTTCTTTAATTTCTATAAATAACGGACTTCTAAATTCTGTGCTTATCCGTAGTTTTCTTTGAACTGAACAGCTTCTTTGTTTTCTTTTAACTTCCACTTTTTATTGAATTTGGTGTCTTTTTTGCGTTCTGATTGTTGGTTTATAAACTACATAATCAGTTTATGCCTTGGAATCATGTTTTTATTAGTTCAATTATTACAGCATTCGAAATCCTTGTACCCCAATTTAAGAAACTGAGACAAGTGCATTATCATGTGTGACAGTGTGACTATAGTATTGGCTTACCTTATGAAAAAGAACGGTATAAGCTTAGCTCAAGCTCTGGAACATGTGAGAAGTCAAAGGCGAGGAGTTGAACCTAATGCTGGTTTTTTCTCACAGCTGAAGAACTTAGAGAAAACACTTATAGTTGGACAAATGGAGTAATAGTTTGGAAATTTGTTTTAAGGGTTCTAATTTGAAATTCACAGTCAAAATATAGATTTTTGGTGTATAAGGTGATTAACTAGATCACTTCACTAGGGTTGTAAATAAAAAAAAATATTGACATGTGATTCAGAAGGCAATGCATCAGAGCATTCGACGAATGTTATTTACAACAAAGTTTTTCAAAGTCTATGCATATGAATTTATGTTCAATGAAGTTCATTTTATTTGTAGTACAAGCTACTTGTATTGCATTTTAAATTGATTGCCTTGGTTATTGAATGGTTGAATAATTGTGATCACGTATAATTAACAATTACACTGAATGGATTTGTTAAGGCCACCCTTCTACCACCCTT